>JBBPCZ010000034.1:10564252-10584863 GCA_037974445.1 Brycinus macrolepidotus
ATGGGGTTGAGGTCAGGGCTCTGTGTGGGCCAGTCAAGTTCTTCCACACCGAACTCATCCAACCATGTTTTTATGGAGTTTGCTTTGTGCACTGAGACACAGTCATGCTGGAACAGAAAAGGGCGTTCCTCAAACTGTGTCCACAAAGTTGGAAGCATGGCGTTGTCCAGAATGTCTGGATCTGCTGAAGCATTAAGATTGTCCTTCACTGGAAGTCAGGGGCCACCTGAGGTGTGACCCAATACTTTTGTCCACATCTGTCTGTTTATATGTCTGTCTGTCTGTCTGTTTTATAATCTAAATTTTAACGGCCCTGTTTGTCTCCATTGTTTTGTGGTTCTCATATAATTACACCCTTTCTGCCATTTTTGCTAATTATTTCACCCCTCTCTCTCTCGCGCGCTCTCTCTCTCTCTCTCTGTTTCAAGCCCCGCCCTACTTTAGCTACTATAAACTCGTAGCCAATCGGAACACAGGATGCACAGGTCTTATCCAATAGAAACGCACCGGGGGATGGTCTTAAAGGCATCCCAGTGTGTGCCAGAGCCAGAGCTGCAGTGGTCCGTGTGGACAGGCGTGGTTTGCAAAATAGAAAGGGTTTGGCTCTTTAGAAAAAAAAAAAAAAAACGCGGTCACACACATACACATACACACGCACACACTCGCACAAACACTCACACGCTCCTGCAGAGTGGTGAAGCCTCGCCGTGCGCTCTCCAGTCGTGCGTTATGACGCGTGTGCCTGGATAATCATACCTGCCTGACAGCCCCCCTCCTGTCAAAGTCTCGCCTTCCTCTTCCCCCACTTTGGATTCTACTTAGGATGAGTTTGGATATGAGCAAACGGGATGAAGAGAACCCTTTTCCTGCCCGCAGAAGTAAGATAAAATAGGATTTCGTTGACATTGGAGTTAATCCTCTCATTCCCTATGAAGAAGTCAAAAGTAGGTGTGGGGGGTTTTGCATATACATGTATATCTATTTAAACACAACTGTTCTCTTTTTTTGCAGCGAGCCACGTGTGTTTTATTAACCCTGGGCTTGTAAAAAAAAAGAAAGAATGGTCATTTCTGTCTGCATGGAGATGAAAGGGGTCCCTTCAGCAGGACGAGGAGGTCTGCAGCTAGTTTTTCAGAGGGCAAATGAGATTTAAATGTTAAGCTGTGGTGGTGTGTTCCACTAGGTGTGGTATGGGTTAGGTTGATCCTGTCGACTGGAGAGTGGGGAGCCAGACAAGAGTATTGGTAAAAGTTTATACAAGAGCTGTGGAGAGAGACTGGGATTAGATTAAGGTTGAAGTGGGACATGGTCAAGAATTGGCCTGTATTTTACTGAACAAATGCACTGGATCTTGGTTCTAGTTCTTGTTCATGCAGCCAGACTCTAGAACACTGTTTCAGGTTGTTCAGGATGCTTGAAGAAAACAATAATAAAAAAGGCATATCTGACTGGATTTGTATAGAGTGATATTGATTTGTGATATGAGTATCACGAACTGATGACTGATAATGATGATGAGGGGTTTATGTTGTGTCATCCAGGCTGCAGATCAAGGCTCATAGTTTGGTTTTCTGCAGGGGTCTCCAGGCATGACCTGTCAGGAGCTCGGGTGGCGGGTGGTTTCGTGCTGCTCGACTGGTTCAGCTTGTGTGTGTCCTGCCTTTGTGTGTGTTCTGCTTTTGGACCCTACATGGGGATTTCGGGTCCAAACATTTTCCTCGTTGAATACCAGCAAAACCAAAAGCATGCATTTGCTTCTGGAATCTGGCATCTGTGTATGTCGGGCAGTCATTAGATCAGGCAATAAATGAATAAAGAAATGCGTCAATAACAATGTGATACAAATAAAATAGGTCTGGGCATTAGCTTTATCCATCTGGTTTTCATTTCTTTAAAAAGGCTTGTACTTTTTGAAGCATGGCAGACGATTTATTTATTTATTTATGTATGTATGTATTTATTTATTTACCTATTTGAAATGTAGGGTGACTAAGATTAGGGAAAAAGATCAATTTAAATTTCTGTTCTTTTTTCGTTTTGAAAACTGATGTAAAAGATGCAAAAGTATAAGAAGGCCTTGGATATTTTGCGTGTTTAGGTAACAGTTGGTCTTGTTTTAGAGAGGGAAAAAAGCATGCCTGGATTTAATATCTGCAGACACGCAACACAACACTAAAAAAAGAAAGGAAAAAAAAAAAACAGTTTGCGATTCAGAAGCTCCATTGGAAAGGAGTGTTAAGGAGTTACGGAGCGTTTAGCAGAGGGAGAGCTTTGTTTACTCATGCGTTGGGTTTAAGTGGAGATGGGGGCAGCAGCAGGGCGCTTGTCTTCAGGAGATTGTGCAAGATGATGCTTCGCCCTGCAAAACATTTTACTCCCCCGGCTGCAGTGTTCTGCCGTGGGAAAATGATTTTCACTGTGTGTGTGCCTGCCAACTTCAGCCTGAGCTGACACTGCAAATGTGTTTATCTGATTTCAAAAACTTGATTAAAATTCAGCTTTTCAGTGAATCACCTGTGATAAGATTTTAGTTTGCATGATGACATTTTAAATACTTTTATAAAGTGCCTGATCACTCAATTGATCATCAACATAGTAAATGACTTAATATACTAAAATAAATGATAGAGACAGCACTAGGCCGTGTAAGACAGAAAGCTTCAATCTACAGTCAGAGGCTGCAGACTCCTCTTGTGGAGCCCCTGGCTCGCTGTTGTCTTTGTGCCACAGAGGTAGAGGATGATGGAATGACGCAGTGCACGGAGACGGCTCATTATTAAGGGCAAAGATTCCCAAATGCTGCAAATATGCTGGCTCTTCATTTCTTGCGCTGAGAGTTTATTTTGAGACGGCTAAAGATTTACTGCACTGTGGTCTCTGAGATGGTCTCTTTTCTGGTGAAGTCCAGAAAAGGTCACATATAATTAGATATTTCCTGCACATTAATGCGAAAGGCATCCTTTTGCATTTCTACAGAGTCCCTTGAACTCTGCTGTGGAGGTGGGGAGGTACATTTACACTCGGCCGTGAATTAGATTAACTCATCTTTCCTGAGAAATTCACTCATCGCAGATGGATTTATTGATTTAAATGAATCGAGTTAGCACAGAGCATGGCTCAGCATGAGCCGCTGAAGTAAAAGTGCGGAGTTCGTGACAGCCGGTGCCCAACCCATTACGGAGGACGTTCTGTTAATGAAAAAATCTTTGCTGTATTGTCTCTTGCAGCCGTCTGCAGAACTTCAGTAGGAATGAACGGCAGACACAGACACTTTGGATTGAGCGTGTGAAAGTGAAAAGTGAAAGTTGACAGAGTTTAGTCTGGGATTCAAGTTCTGTGTTTCTTGTAATAAACAGGTTTATCTGAGGTGAATAACTGGTAGCAAAGAGTCCAGAAAAGCGTAAAGGCTCCCGTCCACCCGTGATGAACTGGGTGCAGAAGTGGTCGTGAAAAAAATGCACCGACACGCTCAAAGACCCAGATATGAATCACTCCACTTCAAGGCTCATGATGCAAACATGTGGAAATGGACTGCGGACCCTGATTGCTTGAGAGGTTTAGAATGCACTACTTCCTCGTTATGTGTCACTCATCTAAGATTTTTGGGTCATGTGTCGTTCTCCTGGCTTCCTCCTTCTTCTGATACTTATCAAGGCATTTTTGATATAACAACTGAGCCAGTGTAAAAAAAAAATTAGTCAGGAATATGGTTCCTATAATACTTTACTTTAAATAATTATCTGCTGGAAAACATATTAGTTGGGTCCCACGCTAGAGGAAGGGTGGGTACGGATCTGTTGCAGAAAGGGCACGTCTGCAGAAGGGACTTTACATTTCAAACAATCCTGTAGTGTTTTTGCACATTTTTTTGTTTTGTTTTCTTTATATTACATTTTTTTGCTCATGCAGTACAGATACACTCTTTAGATTACATCTTTAGAAATAGGATGCACATTCAACAACATATTTTACACATTTTTTTATATATAAAAAGTGATTTTGTTTATGATTTCTATTAAAGAATCATGTGTATGTGTGTTAGTCCAGTGCAGGTTTTTACACTGAATATAGAAGAAAAAGTTAATGTAGGATTTCACCCGTTTTATAAAGATCGCTCTTTGGATAGGGCCCAAAAATGTAAACTGCAGTGTGATGAACATTGAGTTAAAAGAGTGACATATTTTATATTATTTTTTATATTAATATATATATATATATTTATATTTTTATGATATTGCTGTAAACCTTTTGGGAAAAGGACTCTTTTCTTCTAGAATCAAACAACTCAAGCCAAGAACTGTGTTGAACTTAAAAAAGCTGCCTAAAAAGGTGTTTCTAAGATTTTCAGTGAAATGTTCTATTTTAAAATGTTTACAGTAGTTCCTGTGATTCAAAAACCTTTTCAAAAGCACAACTGGTCCTGCCTGCTAAACTGGGCACAATGTGACGGACCTGATAGTGACCAAATACGCACACAGACCAAACAGGAAAAGCTCATTGTGCAGGCTTATACAGCGGGGTCCACACATCTGAGATCATGCTGAAAAAATGGGGCTGTTGTGTTTTAAACAACAGAAATAAACAACAGAAAGTTTCCGAACAAAGTTATGAGAGAATTAAGATTTACAGGTCATTATTCAAATTAAAGCAAATGTCAATAAAACTGTTAATGCCTTTGTACAAGAACAGTCCGTTTTTTAGCCTTAACCCTTCCAGTTTAGGCGACTCTCAGGTGGATCTGATCTCATCATCAGAGGCTTTTGTGGAGTCCATACCAAGTGGAGTGCATGCTGTCATTAAAGCAAAAGGAGGATCAAATACAGAAATTCTCCATTTCATGTAAATATGTCAAAATGTGTATGATCTTGTTTAGTTTCTTATGAGTAACAGCATCAAAATCTGAAAGCAAATGCCCCACCCATTTTCCGTCTTCCACATAGCGCCTCTTTTTTTGGCCTCAGTTTTTGATTTGGAAGAACAGCAGCCACTCCTGAATTTTTCAGCTAGAGAACATACTGTAGGGGTCACACAGTGTGAGTAAAAAAATGCCAAATATCTTCATTGTCCTTTCCTCTTTGCAGGTAGACTCTAGGAGCTGGTTTCTCCAGGCATGGATTACGCCTTAGTCTTGGACTAAATTGCAATGCCAAAGGCGATCCAGCACTTGAAAATCCTTCTTAGTCTAGGCTTCGATTAATCTTTGTCTGGGGAAACTGGCCCTAAGTATATTTACAAAATAGAAATCCGAATAAGTCTTACTACAGACATCCTGGCTCTGTAGGTGATGACAGATTGGACTGACTCTCTGCTCCCCACCTGTCCAAAAAAGCTGATTTTCCGGTTCTGTCATTCTATAGGACATAGTGGTTGTTGGGCAGGATGTCACTTTTGCAGTTTTTGCACTCGTAATCATGGAAAAGGGTAGGAATTGGACATGTGGAGCTGATTCTAGGTCAGTGTGAAAAGGCAAGACCTACTCGGACCCTTCACCTGCGTAGCACATAGACGAAAGTGTGGTGTTAGCATTAACGTTAAGTTATTTACTCCTGACCTTAAATACTTAATTTCATAATTTGTGCAATTCTGTGTAAGCCTCACAATTGCTTCTTTTTCACTGTCTTGGGTTGAAATGTGTAGTGAACATGTGCAACAGATATTTATGGAAACAGTTGTTGCTGAAATATATATATGTGAATATAATCATTATTACAGTATATTTTTTTTATCAGAAATGAATTTTCTCAACAAAAATTCACTTTTTACATTTCCTTGAAACTTTTTTAAGAGAATGTGTAATACATATTTTAGTTATGTATATAAAAAAGATGTAATATTACTCTTTCATCATGTAATACATTTTTGAATGTAGATAATTTTTTGTACTTTTCACTGGCTGTCATATAACATTCAGTGGTTTTATTTCATAGATATTTGTACTTTGCTGATTTCAAGGTTTTCTGTCTCTGTGTAAAACCGACTGAGCCTGTTTTTCATCGGGTTAATCCAGGACCATTCCATACCAACTCGCCCAGGCCATAGGTGAACTGATAGGGAATGACCCCCATTAACTGCGGTATTACATTTTTTTGTGCTACGGACGTTTCGTGTAGACGTTGAAAGATATTTTTACACCCAGATGGCCTGGCGCATTCTGCTGCTGGCAAACCATTCAAGGACTGCCATTTCTCAATATTATAAGTTGATTTCTCCTTTTAACTTAACTGCCTCAGAGTTCTGGTGAACTGCCATGTGCAGCCGTTTTTATTTTGTGGCATTTCTCCTGTCCAACTGAAGCAAATGCATTAAGCTATTGTTGATGACCCCACCCAGTCATAGTGTCCCTCTAAATGAGCGATCCAGTAGCCAGATTATGTTTCATTGGACTCGGGTGGCCTATTGGCCTCTCCAGTGGAATAGGAAAATTTAGTTTTTCTTTTCAGTACAAAACATAAACACCCATCAAAAGCTTTAGAGAGTGTGATTTATTCCACAGGCTTTGTCATTTACACAGTGAGATTTGGTAAGGCCATTTCAGCACTTTTAAAAACATTTCAACATGATACATTGTCAAATCTGCTGGCCTGGATGGACTTAGAGGGTTATGTGTATTTGAGCTGACATTATATTGAATGAGGAGTACAGCTCAAATAAGCCACAAGGCATCGTTTTTACATACCAGTGTTTCCCAGCCCTGGTCCTGGAAGCCCCACTGCTCTGCACTTGTGATACTGTCATGTTTTCTCTTTTTTTAAGTATTTATTCAGTTAGTCAAAAACCTTTTTAAGTGCACCTGCATGGAAACAGACGGACAGAGTGCAATTTGCAGAAGCAAATTCGATATGGGCACTTTTTGAGTGGACGCAGGTCTCTGTCTGTATCTCAGCGGCTGTAATGATTATACTAGTTTTCCGGCCACTGATGATGTTTGCACTCTCACTGCTCTGGGCTCATGGTTCACTGAAGCTTCTTTTCCGCCGACAGATTTTTCCAAGCCAAGAGGCCCCTCGAGCCTTGCTAACAGTTCTGGGGATGGAGTCAACTAAAATGTTTGTCTTGTGTGTCAATCTAAGATACTTAAGATATGATTAAGCTAGTGCTAGCCAGGGCCCTGGGGCTCAATCTATCTTGGCCCCCTGCCATACCCCCAACACACCCACTCTTCATAACAGAAAAGAAACGTAATATTTAACGTTCAGCAGGACCTTTCGACGTTGACAGACATAACATTACAACAACATGTAGAAAAAGTTACATTGAAATTTCTTCAATCGTTACAACACTTGTCACTTGCAACACTTGCACAGACGTATGTGATGTTAAACTAGGCTCATTTAGAATAACGGTAGCTATTCAGATCCACAATGCAATACAGCAAAAATATGGAGCACCTTATGTCAGTATATTAGAACATTTCGTATTAAAAAAGTAAAATATTTACGACATGCCCATCACAATACAACCCTACAATACTTTGTAGAATTATATATCAAGCAAGCTATATGTGATTAGATGCAAGTCAAAAAGGTGACACCAAAAGGACATCATGCTCACATGGCCCCCTGGTGACTAGAATCCTAAACTAGCCGTGGTGCTAGCAAGCGTGCACGCCCCTGATGCATTTGTCACTGACACTTGTCATTGTCATTGCCTTGAAGTGATTAACAACTTGATTTCCCTGCAAAGTATTAGCTGTCCAAACATTAAAGGAAATCTCCTCACCCCTAAAACAAATGGAACATGGACTGATCTTTGGCAGTAGCAATATGCCAGACCCTGTTTCTGTCATTGAGATTATGGACTGAATGGAGCATTGTTTGCCATGAATTCAGGGCTGTGTCTGGAGAGCTTGCTAAGTTAATGATCCCTAACGATCAAAGTGTCTGCAGTGCGTGAATCAGGCACTTATCTGCTTCAGGAGCTCACAGGGTTACTGCGGAACATCATCTTACAGATGGACAAAAGGAGGGAAAAGTGAACCTCTTTCTTTCTTACGTTATCTCTGTCCGCATCACCCTCGGCTTCTGTTCGGTTACTTAGCCTGAGATAGCATTGTGCCCCAAGTCTTTGTTGTGTCCAATTTAAACTGAAGGCTTAGGACCAAAAAATATACATTGGAATTTCTGTTACATTTTAGAGATTTTTTTCTCTAAAAAAATGCTTGAGTTTCTCTCATGTTCCTCATTACTTTCTTCTTGCAGCCAAGACATCTTGTTTCAGTGTTGTCTCTTGAGTCTGAGTCAGTGGTGAAAGATCTCATGCCACTGAGGATTCCCTCAAGGCAGGTCCATATTCCTCATGTGTATGATACTCCGAAACGGTGTGACATGTTGTTCAGAGAGGAGCAGGTCCGAACAGGCAGGCAGTTAGTCCTGTGGTTATAAAACCATTCACACACTTAAATTAAATGTAATTGCATGAGCTGGTGAAATGGAGCTTTGTGAATTATATGGTCATCCAGGGGAAAAGCTGAATGTGATAAGTACCAGGCATTAATCATTTACCTAATGAGTTTAGCTCGATATCCGTCTTTCCAGTGTAATTGTAATCCTGTGAAACAAATGGATCCCCGTGCTCTTTTTCACTCTTTCGTTCTCCCCTCCTGTGGGCCTTTTGTCTTGTCCGTTTGACCCTGTCAGTGCATGTGTGTAAGTGCTTTGCCTCAGTCGATTTATGGCTGTTAAGAATTCCAGGAAAACTGAAATTGAACTTCTCCTGCGGTCAGACGGGTGACAAACATGGGTTCTGTATTTGTTCCCTAAAACTGCCAGACCATCTGTTAGACTCGTTCTTGCCTGTGTCTCCGGATGCAGTCTCGCTAAAAGTTGTCTCTGCTGGCGATCCTGGATTGTGCTTCACTGGCACAGCCCTAGATTTATGTTGTATTGTCTCATTGTCAGTTATTTTGCATCAAGTTGTGTTGAGTGCAAACTATGAGAAATGAACACATAGACCTCCACATATAGTCCCTCAGGAACTTGCATGCCAGATTGAAAATCACTGCCAGATCCATAGCAGCTGTATGCAGTGGGTCGATGCTGCTCTCAGATCAGGGAACATATAAGGAATCATTGATCATAGATAGTGCAATGTTTATCCATTCATCATGCCAGCATCTGTTTCTTATGCAGGCCGAGTCCTTTCATTCTCATACTCTCATATTCTCTTATTCATGTAGCTGTTAATGTCTGACAAGTTTATAGTTTATTGTGTAGTAGGGGTTAACCAGGCCTGTTTTAGAGACCCGAAGAGTCCAATAAAGCACCAGATGCTGGTAATGCCTACCACAGGTTACTTATTTGCAAAAGGTGCAACTGGCTGAATAAAACTGGTACACCAGCATTATGCAGAGCAGATATTAAAGATCCATATTGTGGTTAGTGATCAACTTCCATCAAAAAAATCGATCTGCTCAAAAGATGTGTTCACATGAATGCTGTGTCCTCTTTGTCAGTAAAGTTGTTTGCAACAGTGCGCTCTCTGTGTGTTATTAGGCGTGACCCTTCCTCTGACATTTTTGTGGTTTATCTTCAAACTGGCCATTACTCTTACGTAGAGCCTCGCCTGGTTTTCATTTACAATGCCTTATGGCTGGAATTACCAACTTGCATTACAACTCACTTGGCATTTAGGGACATATTGTTTCCTTTGCAGGCAGGATGGCTTTATGCTCATAATTCCGTTGAAAAAAAGACATGCACCTTATTTAGACATCCATAATTTCATCTGGAACAAGTTTCCCAGTATGGCTAAATTATACTAGCCTCTGCAGCTCAAAGCACTGTTTATTATTGTCTCTCTTGTATATGTCTGTGGTTTCTGTACATTTTAAATAATATATGCAGATCCCCACCACAAAGAAAACCTTGGCTTTCTCCCTGTCAAAGTAAAAGATAAATAAGTAAAGGTAAATACATTATACAGAATGAAATTTCTCCTCCGGGGCTCACATAATCCTTTTTTATTTACAAATAGAGCTGCTGATTTTTTAAAGATAATTCAATGGTGAAAGTGAGGAGACCTTTTAAAATTATTTTTAAAGGCTTATTTAGCTGTATATGTCACTGTACGTGAGATTTACAGTATCTGTTCCTAGAAATGCTACTAATTCATTTACACCTGGACACACCTCTACGTGCAGCAACACCTGCAGATGAACCAGTTATAAGTCATGGTCTTAGTCATCCAGTTGTCTTCGCTAACACTTTGATGATTGATGTGATTTTGTTTATTTCCAAAAAGTTCCAGATGGATTATAACAAAAACAATATTTGAGAAGCTGTTTCTCAATCTCTGTCTTTTGTTTTTTGGACGAATCAGATGCAAAAAATCGAGCACAGACTGTCAGGCCAAACTGGTTCTCCGAAAAAAAAAAAGAAAAAAAAAACAACCCTAGCATACTCATGAAGTCATTACAGGGAAATATTATGAACGTTTGTGGTTTGACAGCTACTGGCTGTTCCTCAGTCATTCAGGCACCACTGCCTTAAAGTGGTGTCCTTAAATATATTTTGCTGTCATTCGCTCAGTTCGTTTGATCTAAGATCAGCAGTCATGTCACATGCCGTTTATGAAAGTTGCCTTAGTATGAACGCGAGCTTTTTGCCATATAATGCATAAATCTCACTCTTCATAATGGATGCCTTAATATTAACCAACACCGAAGCAATGCTATGATTATTAATAAAGTCTTTGTAGCTTTGAACTCAAGTGCCCGTCACTTGAGATGCCTGTATTATAGGCAAATATTCTAGGATTTGCAAGCAGAAGGCACAAAAACATGAAATTCTAAAGAATGTGTCCTCAAGAAGATATTTGCATTATCATTTTTCAGTACATCAGACTGAGAAAGTAAAATAACCTTCCCAGTTGTCTTTTTTGCCCAAATTTAAGCTTTGTGTTGTATTGTATTGTAGCATGGTGCACTGAATTCACTGAAAGCACCACAAGTTAAAAAGGTTAAGATTGTACGAACATAGTTATTTGGACTCCAGACTTGCTCCTCTGAACTACTGTATTTTCAGTACACCCAAAAAAGAGTCCCAGTTGTGCTGCATGCCATCCATGGCTGCACTCTTGTCGGATGAGAAGCCAGCGTTTGGCATAAAAAAGTAAACATATCCTACATTCACTGCAATTGTAAAACTAGACAAAAAAGAACAGGAATGTGCTCTGCTCAGTGCAAATGTTTATTGCTTGATTAGTGTTCAAAGCTCATCAAGTTAATTAGCGTTATTTTGTTTATCTCAGTGCAATAATTGTGACTAGCAAAGCTCTAACGTCATCAAGATGTAGACGGTAGGGCACAGTGTGGAGGGTTCTGTTCACAATTAGCGTTTGTCCAGCTGAAAGTCAAGTAGGAAGTGCTAATGAATCCCAACTGTAAGATGTTCCAGCTGCACTCACTGGATGGGAGTAATGTCTCTGAATTTGGCCCGGGTATTTGAATTTAGAAGAGAAATTAGTACAGTATACAGTCTTGTCATGTTTGGTGTCTGCGTTGTGTTTAATCAGCCGTCTGTCTGCGTTAGGGACAGTCATGGCGTGACTTTCCCACTGACCATGCCAGGACTGATTTTGCAGGATAAAAATGTTTTTGTATCGTCATGCGAAAGCTTCTGTGTGCAAAACTGCAAGGTTCTCCTTTGCGGAGGAGCTCTGGCTCTGGCTGCGACTTGGCCAGAGAGGTTCTCCAGACCTTAGTCCGATGTCTTATACTGGTGCTAAAAGCTTTCTTGCCCTCTTCCCTCCCATTAAGCTCTTATAAACCTTGATCTAATCAGGGTTAAGAGCAAATCTGCGCCATGTTATGTAACTTATTGGGTTCATAGGTCTGTAAGGAGCAGTAACAGAGGAAGGGCATTAGGCCTAAGCTGCTGTGAGGCAATTTCAGCTTTAGCAAACCAGAAGGTTTCAGTAGGCTAGACAAAAATGACCATTGATTTCATTCAGACAGACCCAGTTGTGTTCTTAATCGCATAACCTCATTTCGCTCTGTTACATTAGTATGTAAATTTATTCATGGTTAGCTTATAATTTCCGTTGTGATTATGATGATTGCACCAAATGGGATAATGTGAAATAGGAAAAAATTGTTTGTAATCAAGTCTTAATTGCATTGCCTTGTTTTGTGTCGATGAGTTCGGTGCAGCAGATGATTAAACCTCAGGTGATCAGTCCCTCAAATGCCCTCAAGCACTGACATTTTGTGTTGTTTTGTTGTCTTCCAGATTTGGATACACACCTGTGTCCATTTATTACTCTACATCACAGTTGCTGCCTATTCCAGTGAAATCGGAAACCCCATAACAGATGACATCAAGAAAATTTCATTGCTGGTAAGAGCTGATCTGAAAGTTCGAAGCGTCAAACATCTGCTTGTGTCGAGGAAACGTGTGCTTTGTTCAAGCTTGATTTTTAGACAGAGAGCAATTAGTGAACGATTTAGCAAGTGTGTCTGCAGATGTTGTTCCTATGTCACAGGCAGGAGGATCTTATTGTTTTAAAGTGGGATTACCGTGATGGATATGGAACTAATCCATGAAGAACAAAGGCAGGGCTTAATCTGACACTTCTCTGGTTCATTAAAGCAATGAAAGAGAAAGTTCAACTTAAAAGTTTTTACATCACTAATGTTGACGGTTTCTTAGTCCATAACACATGGTTATGTAAGATATAGCCAGTGATTACTTTTCAGCACCTTTTGTAACATACAGACTCAGACCTCCTAATAGCATATTTTGTTCCAGTCTTTGATGTTGCTTGGGGTTCATTCCAAATGTGTCTTATTCTGTTCATTGCTGCCCCAGAGAGCTTGTAATCCCACTTTCCTCTCAGATAAGTCAATAGTGTTTTTAGAAATAAAAGTCAAATATAGCATGAAAGCATATTCAAGTATACCATTCACTCCCCGTATAGTTATTTTACAGAAAGTAAGCTGCAAAATCAGCCTGTTTTGAATTCATTGTTTTTGTGAGGTCATGAAAACCAACACATTTGCATATATCTGCCATTTCAGCCTACAGCAGCCTATCAAAACAGAGGTCATTTACATATATCAGGCTTAAAGGCATTTGTTTATGACTGTTTTTGGTACATAAACCCACACAAATGTTAGAGGTGGAGCAAAATATAATAAAAATGCAGGATATAGGCCTTTGAAATACTAACATTCTGGTTCACAGTTTACCACTCATCTGTATCAGTCTTGATATTTGGACTGACGTAATTGCATTATTTACACAGATTTGTTATTGGGTTGCATAGATTGCCAGTGTATCTGTTACATAGTGACGGCTCCTAGTCGTAGTGTCACCGCAGTTGATGATTATTTTTTTCATATCTACTTTCAAAGCTAAAAACAGGATCCTTCACTCACATCTACCAACTGATGTTACACTTTGAGTACATGGAAGTCATTGGGTATTACACTTTAAGTGTACGTGGAAGGGGGCTTGTGGATCTTAGTTCACAAGGATACCTGTTAGTAAGTTAGCACATTGCTCAGTGGTAACCTTTTGTTTCAGACTTGGTGCCCGTTAAAGTGCTCAGGTACACCCATTGTTCTCTCCCGTATTCTCATAAATCCAGGAAGAAGCTGTCATTATGAAAGACACTGGCAAGCGCTTTAACACTGGTTTCTTTTCTCTCCATCAGAAGCAGAATATACCAAAAGATTACAACATCACAGTACATTATTTACCTAAAGAAGTGGTAAGTCACTATTACTGAATTATTGAAAATGCCAGTACAGTTGCACGCTATGCTTGAATCACTGTGTTAAATAACCAGTTTCCCCAAACTTTAGATGTAGCTCTTTGTTTCATTCATGTGACTTAAATACTGTTTTTCTTCTACTGAGTTTAAATGCTGGTTTTGTCCTTTAAAGAGCTGATAATGTAATTTATATTAAAACTTTGCATAATAGAAAGTACTGGAAAGGTGCTAATGTTCACTTCATGCGTTTGTTTAGTCAATACAGTTGCTATTGTTCTTCGAAAGGACTTGCTTTCTAACTGAAAATCATTTTTCTCCTCCAGAGTGGAATGTGCTGGGTGAAGCTAAATGTATTCTACTTGGAGAAGAGCTTAGAAGTCCTGGCCCAGAAGTTTGGGAACATTTCCTCCAACAAAGATAACATAGGAATTTTTATCCAAATGTTGCACGAGATGCGGTATCACATTAGACAGGGCTTGGTGAGTTGTCATTTCTCTATAACTGCTTTATGTTTATGGTCCTCACTACACTTCATTCAAACTGCCCTGACACTATCTGTTCTGATAAGGATAACCCTTGTCATTTTCATTCCACTGAATTTTGCTTCTAATCATGTTTCTTTGTAACTGCACTTTATCAGTAACCTTGCGATGTAAAACTTTAAGCTCTTTAAGGATAGTTTACCATGAGAAAATGTGTGTAATGCTCCCTGCAAAAGATCATAGTATCTTCCGAATGCTGAAAACATAAAAAAAAATGATGATCATTTCTGGAAGGCTGTCTTTAAAAAGATGTTTTCTGAAATCTGTCTTTCAGCAGAAATCTGCTTTAAAACTGATCTTTGATCCCTGAATGCTACTTTTTGAGATTTTCCTTTAAATTACAGACTGAAAGTGTGTGCAGCTTAACCACAAATTGGTGTGAGGTTCTGGATGTGGGTATATTTACTGAACAGAACTTTAAGGACTAATCTAGAACTTTAATAACTGCATGTGGAATATCATTTACACAGTCAACCAGTGGTCTAGATTTTGGAAAAAGCAAGCTTGCTCGCCAGATGATAAGACTGGCTATTTAGCTATTGAATTTTTTTTTAATACTTGGTAGTTTAATACTCTGTACTCTGAAACAGTTTATGACTGTTTTTGGTACATAAACCCACACAAATGTATAATAAAAATGCAGGATATAGGCCCTTGAAATACTAATATTCTGGTTCACAGTTTACCACTCATCTGTATCAGTCTTGATATTTGGACTGACGTAATTGCATTATTTACACAATGATTTGGGCAAGAAAGTCTTCAGATTTGTTACTGGATTGCATAGATTACCAGTGTTTCTGTTACATAGTGACGGCTCCTAGTCGTAGTGGCACCGCAGTTAATGATTATTTTTTTCATATCTACTTTCAAATCTAAAAACAGGAACCTTTACTCACATCTACCAACTGACACTTGGTAGTTTAATAGTCTGTAATTTGTTTGGTATTATAAAAGAATTGAATTTTGAAGCCCATTCTTATTTGAGAGTGTTTTGATATATACTAAGCAAAAGTACAAGCCAGCTGAGCATGTGTGGTCATTATGTAAAAACGTGCAAATTACAGAATTCCTGTCTTCCGCAATGTTCTGTTGTTAGTTTGGTTTACACCTTATGAGAATTGAACTTTTAGTGGATTTCTGAGATGTATGATCAGACTCAGACTCAAAATCTGCACATTTTTTCTCTAAACACGCAATAGGATGATGTATTATATAGATTTTGGTCGGTCTGTGTTCAAATGACCTAAATAAGGTGCATCATGAAAGAGCATTCACACTGTATCTGAGTGATGTTGCCACTCCTGTACTAAAATGTTGTAGCATAATTATACATGACTCATTGTGTTAAATAACCAGTTGGCTCTTGAAACCAGCTCTTTGTTTGATTAATTAAATACTGATGTTTAAATAAGGGCTTAAAAAGACTGGTTTTACAGTTAAAAAGCAGATGATTATTTTTATTACAACTTTGCCTGATAGAAAGTACAAATGTTCACTTCATGTGTTCAATTAGTCCACACAGTGTGAGCTTAAAGAGGCTAATAAGAATCAACCTTTCCAAGAAGTCTGCAGGTACGTCTTGCATGACTCAGACTGAAAGTGGCTCCTGAATAGTTTACACAACACCTTTCACTGAGCCACTGTCTCTGTGCCAATCTAGTGTAGGACGTATGAGCCGGTGTACACGGAGTTACTGTTTACCACTCTCATTTACCTGCTAGCGTAGGTCAAACTGACAGTTTAGGACTAAATATAGATTCCTGCATGTCCTGGAGGCCACATTTATACAGGTCCTGGGTTTCATTTACCTGAACCATGAGGGGTTTGGTTACATAAACACAGAAGTGGTTTGAAACGCAAACTGATACATGAATATGCAAATGTGTCAAATGTGATGTTCTTTTATTTCCATGTAAACATTTTTGATAGTTCAGGCACCTAATTATACAGAAAGGAAGTTCGGGAGTGACGTCTCATAGAAAATAGCTTGGGGAAAGAATGAGGAACCCTATTTAGGTGGCCTGGTTTAAACAAATGAGTTGATCCCAGGGATTAAGCCAGGCAGTAGCAGAGGGGACAGATGTTGAGCAACTCTTTAAGTGTAAACAGGGGCCGTTAACCCAGCTTGCCTAAGAGGGTGTGGAAGATATCCTTTTTGATAAAGTGTAATGACAAAGAGCAAGGAATCACATGCAAAACTGAGGCTGTAAGTAGAATTTCGGTTTCGATGCAAAACAAAGTAGAACTGGCCTGTGTTATTTTTCAATATTAGAATCATCTGCGATTCTGGGATGGCATCCAGCTCAGTGCAGACCTCAGGAACATTTCTTCCTTTAAAAAGCACATGATGAAAGAATGCTTCACCCAGAAACACTAATGTGCCTGACAACAAAAGAAAGAAAGAAAGAAAGGAGGCTGTTTAGTATGATCTCATTTGTGTAATACTGATCGGGCCCTATCTACATTTCATTCATTAATCCTTAGCATATTCTATTCACTTGACCAAGCGCTGTAAATGATTTCCTCCTGCGTCTTTGAACAGTACTCTTTGTGCTGCACTCATGGTGGAGATACTCAAATACAGCTGTTTTGCCGAATCGTCATGGCAACTTTAAAGAAGATGGCATTTACTAGCTATTTATGCAACCAAACCATTTTATAAAACGCAACATGAAGGTTGTGAAACTTGGTCCCTTAACATGAGAAATAAATCTCATTAAATCCAGATGGGGTTTTAAAACATTAGCATTGGTGCACTTTGCATTCAGATGACTAACAAAACAACAATGCACAATTAAGTGATTACTGCTTTAGGGCCCCCACACGTGCACGGTTTAATGGTTTGGTGTACTACTACAAATTTGGTTGGGTTCAAACCAGTTTTCCATTTTGTGAGCAGTTGCCATCTTGGCGGTCCGAAATGAAAGCGCCTGCTCTGACGTGGGAGGAGCGGAGCAGCAGGGGCCGTGACATTCAAAATCTGCCACGCAGTGATATTTTCGAGCTCATTTAGGTGTAAAATTTCACTGGCGCTGTTGCCTCCCTAGATCTACTCTTACCCAAACACAACAGCAAAACGGTATTGTCCCTTTGGACATGTCCAGTTTCTTACAGGACAGTTTTGTGGACATATGTTACTCACAGTCTCTCACTCACCTCATGATAAAGAGGCAGCTTGACTCAATTACTAGCTAAACACTAACTGACTCATGGTATCTTTCTGTAACAAAGAAGGAAAAACAACCCATCAGTAGAATCATATAATTAACAAAATCAATAGAGTGTCTGACAAAAGTAATATTATAAAATGGATTATGATTTATCATATTATTTTTGCACTAGGGCCCCTAACGTGGTTCAGTGTGGTTCAAAGTAGCGAAATGCTTCCCATATCCATCACGGGTGAATGTTTTGCACAGCGCAAACTGATGTTCTTCTCTTTTCTTCAGGAGGAGGCCACACAGGAGTTTAAGTGCCACTACAGAGATGAGAACTGGCCCACAGGACGCTACTTTGAATTTGTGGAGGACTTTTTCAATACTGCCAATTCTTCGAGAGAAGATGTAGACTGTGAACCTCCACCGTGTCCCACAACAACAAAAACAACAATAACAACGACAATAACGACGACAGAGTCGACACGACATCATTCAAAAGGTAAAGAATTGCTCAGTGCAGCAAGAGGAAAAAACATTTCTAACTGTTAATGAAAGTTAATGTAATCCTAGTAATTTTGGTCAATTTTCTGTTGGTCCATGTAAAAAACAGCTGGTGTTCATAAATGGTATGAAAAGGGCTTTTATTAGGCCTGCAAATATCAGATATTTACATTTTATAGTATTCTCTTGAATATAATTTATCTTGAATATATAATTCAGTATTCTATAATATATTTTCACAGTTTTATATTATTGTCCTTCTTGTTATCTTGTTATTATTATTGCTGTTATTATAATTAATTATTATCACAAAATTATAAAATCAATTTATCAAAACTTTTTATATTGAATATTATCAAATATTATCAAATATTTTGCAGCCTTAGTTTTGATCAATCTAATGTTGATTTGTCTGAGATAGAGGACAAGCATAACAGACTTTATAGCATTGTGTTTATATCATTTTGGTAAATGAACAGAGGGTAAATAAACTATTATACAATAAACAATGGCAAAAAATGTAGATATTTACCGTCTACTTTTACAGGTATTTTCAGTTGTTTGGGTGGATTTTATGTTTGGTTACATTTGTGTGCGGGCATGTTTGTGAGCGCATATTGACATTATCAGTAACTGTCCTGCACAGCACCTTTTCAAACAAACCTGCTAAACAAAACATGAAGTGCAGCGTGGTTTTTGTCAGCCCCATTATGACAGTGCTCAGCTGAGCTTGAAAACCTCGGCGTGTTCCCTAGTGGACCACATGAAAAGAAGAAAAGAGCCGACACACAATTATCAGTGTGTTGATTACAGAGCGATCTTCTGATCTTCCCAAGCACGGCCTCTTTCTCTCCGAGAGCAGACACATCGGAGCTTTTGTGGAACAGAAAGAAAAGGGGGCCGTGATGGACTCTTTACCGGCTCACAATGAGCCATTTTCATCCAAGTGTATTAACGCTTCACCCTTTCTTTTCTCTCTCTCTCTCTCTCTCTCTCTCTCTCTCTCTCTCTCACACTTTACAGGTAGTTCATCTGCTGAAAATGAAGGTGAGCCATGAGACTGATGTACAAGTGGACAAGGCAATTTTTTAAAAGCGCATTTGTGGTCACAAATTCTCTTAACTTGACCACCAATGTTTGCTTTGTGGGAAAGTTTTCCAAAGCTCATAGCCACAAGCTTGCATTTCTAGAGAATTTGGCCACCAGTTTTGAAAGCACATCCAGACATAATCATTTGTGGCCACAGCATAATAAACTTGTGGCCAAAACATACTGGAAAAAAAAAAACAGCAATGATAACTTGCACAGCTTTGTGCCCTCTCTAGACAACAACATTCAGTTCAGTAACAATATTCAGGGAAGAGAGTGCCAGTGTGGCGTTTAGCTCTCTTGGCTGCACCTCTGCAGATTTACTCTGTTTACCCGGCTGTCTGCAAGGTCAATCCCGTCAACTTAGCCATCACGTTTCTCTGCCCAACCTGATTAAGCTCCTGCTTTAGGATCAGAGAGACAGACGAGGGCCTTTAGCTGAACGAGTGGAGCCAACACTGACGCATATTTGCTTTACCTGCAGGGGAAACAAATCAGAGGATTCTTCCTGAAGTGTTGGAGAGGAGCCTGTTGTCTCTACTCTTTATTCCACTCATTGCTCTGGCTTTCTTGCTTGTCTGGAAGGTATGTCTTATCAATCACTTGTCATTGTTCTGAAGTACCTTTCCAAACCCTAAACCTCAGAAAACAAAATTTGCATGTTAGTGAACTTGCGTAACATGTATATTAGTTCCAGAGGTAACTACTACGAAATGTAATGTCTAAATACAATATGTCACAGTTTTTACTTAAGTTGAAACAGACTTAACCTGGGTAAAATTCAATCAAAAACTGAAAGCTAATGTTTTTTGTATTCAACTTTTCAGAAACTATGCTACTGTAAATAGGCCAACCTTTGCTTTCTTTGTAATGAAACATGCAGTTGGTCAGTGTTGTTTATGCACTGACAATATGAACAATATTGTGACATTCTTTTTACGTGAGAATATTATGACATTTTTGATATTCTTAAGATAATGACAAATATTGTAATATTGTCCAACTTTTATAAAAGTTATGTAGTGAAAAGAGTGTGGAACTGACATGTGGACCCACGCCAGTGTGAATGGGTAAAAGTACAAAGAACATAGATGAAGAAGTGATATAAGTTATAAGTTCGGTCTTCCTTTTTTGTCATGCAGGTGAAATCCAGGAGAAATGACCCCCCAGTGCAGAGGAGTTCAGAGGGCCCCTTTATTGGACCTGAGGCCAGCGCACCGCCATTAGATGAGATATCTGAAAAGTAATGATAGCCACAACTGTCAGAACTCTCAACCATCCTAAATAAATACACGGCTTATAGTGAACAATTGTACTGAAGTGGCATAAAAGACTTAATGAAGCGTCTGCTTTGACTTTGAATTGTGTTCAAATTTGTGACACTTTGATCCAAAGCAATACTTTTACCCACAGCCACTTGGACTCCAACATGTATTCTTTTTGTGCACATGCAGGAACAGGTTAAACATGAGCGGGGAGGTGTAAATCATCTGTCTTCACCACTACCGGTGAGCTTTGTTTTCAGTTATTAATCCCTGTGAGTGTTCAGCAGCTGTGCACACAATGCTGTTCATAAGTTTGGAATCCCAGTTTTTCAAATATATA
>JBBPCZ010000034.1:10618320-10629819 GCA_037974445.1 Brycinus macrolepidotus
ACATATATACACATACATACACACATGCGCACATACATTTATATCAATACATATAGCACATATATACACTGTTATACTGTTTATACAGTTATACAGGTATACAGTACTATGACTTGTGCTTGTAAAACAATAAGAACTCTAACTATAATTTTAAACTCTATTTAGAGGTGCGTAAATGCTGTTTACGCGTGTTTAGCCTCCACGACAGAGTATGCAAGAAAATGTGCGAATAAATGTTATGAGCTAAAGTTGTGCTTAAAATTATTATCATGTTGTAGCTAAAAAATGAGGGCAGAGTAGGATACTTCATTAATACTGGCTGATCAAAATATTATATGTTCATTGCAAATAGCCGTTATCACTGTTGAACACTAAGTCAATGAGTAAGCTTCCAGCATTAACTTTTCCTTGTCTTTCCTTTTCTTTTCCTTTTTTTCTGGCTCCTTAGCAGGACCTGAGAGAGTGGTCTCCACTGGGAAAATCCCCACCCTGGAGCCTCACGATTCAACCATTTCCTAAAGAGATTCAGATATACAGATAATTAGAATTTACTTTAGGTCTAATACAGCATTATAATGTTACTTTGTTTATATCATGGAGTGTTTATCTCCATTTCCTCATGAGTTTGGATGATGCAGATGCAGTCGTGTAGGGAAAAGACATTGAGTTAGTTAACAAGTTATGTAGCTAGTGAACACCTAAGCTCTCTAAATATAATTTACTGGCTGGACACTTTTTAAAAGGTTTTTTTTTTATTAATGTGGACTTCTGGCTACCTTTACTGCTGTTCACTAATGTAGCTTGAGAGTTGTAGCTGACTGTATTGGTTTAGTTTACATTAACTATGTTATTTATCTAGTACAGATTTTTAGCATTTAAACACATTTACATTCCTTCAGGCTCCAGCAGCTAGGTAAAAGCGATTTAGGTCTCTGATTCTTTGCCAGCTGAGTGTCATTATGCTTTGTAATGGAACACTTAAAGCCTATTAACGACTTAATGCAAATAATGCAACAGTATATATGTTTATGTCAGAGAGGTTGAGTTATGAGACATTTCCTGTATTCTGGATCATTTTCAACCACATAGCTTGTGTCTCTTTCAGTCTTTCAAACATGATGAGAAAGTTTGCAGTGGTGCAGTGGTGTAATGGAGAGAATGCTGATTGTTCCAGCATAGAAAAACTGAAGCATGACTGAAGTATGATGACTCAAAGATGGATGAGAATGTACACCTGGAACACGGCGCCTATAGACTGGCGGAAGGGGACTGGAGGGCAAAACATGACGGGGCAGCGCACAGTGGATCCATCAAAGTTGGTGAACAGAAAGTAACCAGTGGATAATGAGACTGAACAATTGAATTATTCATTTCTGAATGTGAATTAGTTATCCAAAGTACATTCTTGGGTTACGAGTCAACCCATATCTTAATTACATCTTGGGATTTAAGTTGGATTATGGTTAGACTAATGTGTATTACTACTATAGTTCAATCTTTTAAACATTCATAACATATTAAATAGATAGTAAATATGTAGAAATTGTGGAGAGGGCTTTAATTAGAACAATATAGAGTAATGTACAAAAAACAACAAGCAATACATAGGTTCCTAGTAAATGTTATGGACAAAAGGCAAAATGTATGCAAAAAAATGATGTAAGGTTGTGTAGATTTCTAATAGGCTTTTTCCTTGAGTTCCTTAAATGTCAAGTGTGTTTTATTATGAATGTGGTCACACAATAAAAATAGACTTGTAGTGAGCATATAAAAACCACATTGTCTTGTCATATATGATTAAATTGAGAAAAACATGTGATAGCTTTATAGGATCCATCCTGTTTTATTTTATATGGGTAAGCTCTAAGTGTGTTTGAAGTCTGTGTAGTCTGGAGAATCTGTGAGAATCAAGGTGTATTTATTGTTAAAATGTACCGATGTATCTTCTTGCATTACTCTTACATAAAGATTTAGCACTTAGTATTCTCCTCTGGTTCTCATACTGTCCTGAATGTTTCCTCTAATTGTAAGTTGCTTTGGATAAAAGTATCTGCCAAATGAATGTAATGTAATGTAATAATAGAGAAAGTTATTACAAGTAGGGCATTGTAACCAAGTTGACCAGTTAAAACCATCATCTACCTCCTGCATTGGTCCTAGCATTAGGAGATTGCGTTTTCTTTCCCCAGTGATGCAACAGCCATCAATGACTAGAAGTGATGACCCTCACTCTCTCCTTGACTCACCGCTGTTAACTGATGTAAAGAAAAATTAAATTTACATTCATTTCAGTGATACTATGTTAAATGATAATTCCTGTAATTTTTCAACTCAGTGAATAAGATGTAAACAAAGTCATTCAGAGTAGTTTAATGTTAATTAAACAGTTTAAGAGATAACTACCAATTCAGATTTTTTTTTTTACTGTGGTGGAGATAGGAAACAGACATCTGAAGCATTTAATGCTTTCAAAAGCTACCTCACAGAAAGTTATTCCATCAGCAGGTTATAAACATGCTACTTGATATCTAAGACATTGTTTTACAACAGTTTTGAGGTGAGGTTTGGGCACAAAATGTTCTTTTTAAGAAATGTATTTATTTATTTTTCACAGAGATTTAGGCATGGTATAAGGTAACCCAATAGTTCCAGTCACAAACCTCTGTCAGGAAATCTGTGTTTTTCTACAATCAACCCTCTCTGAAAGACTCTGAATCATTGAATTGTGCACATTTAAAAAAAAAAAAATGTTGTAATTCCCATTTAAGTTTAAAAAGTTGCATTGTCCAGTTTCACATTCATGGGAAGAATATTTTAGTCTTCTCTTTTTCACTGTTGTGTAATAGGGAAAGGCATAACTAGCAAGTACCCTTTTTCGGATAATTCCTCACCTGTGGTGTATACCAGCCAAAGTGAGAGTCTGCATTTGTGACTTCACCACATACTTGCGACATTGCAGTATTTGCATGACATACAGCCAGCGCACTATTTATAGCAACAGTGGGTCTGTGGAATCCTTTAGGAATCATGTGGGATTTTGGCTAGATGCACCAGAGAATTGACAGTATTTTGGTTAGTGAAACAGAGCCTCCTCCACATCCACATGAGACTCTTAAAAGAAGAAGAGGGGCAGTAAATTGTCCTGTAAGCCTAACTGTGAGTTCTCCTCCATATTAGTAACGCTCATGCTAAGAGACCATTAATTTCAAGTTATTCATTTTGGACTCTGACCTCCTGCACGCAAGACTGTCTGGGCTGAGGTCTGTTGCCCTTTTGAGAGGCATCTGTTCATTCATCTAAGCGATGTAACCACTTCTTTACAGATCACATGGTGCGATTTCATAAGCAGTGAAGGACTGAAAAGGGACAACAAGAGGGATAGAGAGAGGGAGACTTTTGCCCCACAAACAAGCTCTACTCCATAGGACATACACAACCATTCAAGTTTTCAATAATATAATCAATGTTTTCAATAACATAAAATAATGTGTTTGCAGATAAATGTTGAAAATGATTCTAATATACTAGACCTGTGGTTTTTAATTATTACTGGGGAGTTTGTTTTTTTTATGTGTGCAGCCACAGATTTTAATACAGGTTTTAACATGCCTTCCTCCACTGTGCCTTGCCATTTCCTCCTGGGGAATCCCAAGGGAATCTTAAAAGCTGTTCCATTACTTTATTAGCTCAAATGAAGTTTGTTAAATGAGGCCTTGGAGGGGCGAGGGATCAACTGAACATGAGTGTAGACTTCTGCAGCAGAACTTACCCTGAAATCATTTCATTCCCATGCATTTCCCTTTCAGACTTGGAAAAAAGCTGTTTATAAGCTCAGCTGTAAACTGCTTTAAAATGCTCAATATTTCAAAACCATTTCAAACCCATTTTCTGGGATTTAGGTTGCTGTTATGCATGACTGCGGACACAGCTTCATCACTTTTCACTCTGCATGGCTAGCACATTTAGGCTGATCTAGCTGAGGCTGAGTGAGTTCTGATTGAAAAATCCCCCCATTACTGTCCCCTCCTCCCCACCAACTGCGGGTGACTTACTTGTGTAACGTGGACATGACACACAGTTGGTGAGGGCATTTAAAAAGTATTGAAACATGGCCCTGAATGACGGAGACTGAAGCTATTAATAATATGAACAGCTAATCTTTCAAAAGTGGTGCAACAAGTCTCGAAAGAGACACATGAAGGAAAACACTGAGAGATACAGAATACAATTTAGACATTTAATAGCATGTGATTGTGTTGGTGGCCATGGCTAGTACATTTAATGTTTAAATCTGTAATCATTATTTTATGTAATACCAAAAACAAAAACAAATGTTTCTAAACTTTCGAATGGTACTGTGTGCGCTCAGTGTGCGCTCCGTATGAACTTAATGGCTTCCATAGGACCAAAGGCCAGCTCAGTGCCTCTCAGCGACTACCGGAGGAGCTCCCTGCTACCAGCCTCGGTCTGCAGCTGCGGCAGGGGAGGCAGAGGGCGGGACCTGAAGGCCACTTATTGGGCGCTGGCTCCCAGAGAGCATCCTGGGAATTCCCACAATTGTTCTGGCGAAGGCCCTAGCGCCATGGTTTACGAATACAGTGCCAAAAATACCTCAAATGCAGGAAACCGACACAGAGGTCCCCACTCTCATGCAAATGACACTCCTTTAGCTGAACAATAACGCGAAATCGCAGCACATCACTTAAAGTATCATAAGAAGTGTGTCATCTAAAATCGTTCCATAGCATAATCTTGCTTTTGTGGGAATCTGTTCAAGATTCCCACAAAAACAAGAATATCTGTCAGTTCACATTATGGCAGAAAACAGACCGCTGGCACAGTGACATAATAGCAGTGTGATTCTTCACTGATCATTCAATCTACTCTGCATTCTTGTTATAGACAACATGATATTTTATCTCCCTGTCTATGTTTGTGCTTCTATTGTTGTTTGAGGTACAGTGCTATATTGAGAGAGAAGGAAAGCCATTTGTCCTAAAGCTGGCTAAAACACAAACCACACCCGTGGGATCACATTATTTAATATCAGTGGTACTCTGAAGTCATAGCAATCTTATGATTTTACACCGGCATGGAAAAAAGAAAAAACTATCACAGGCACTTATACACTTCTGGGCATGACAGTGATCTGTCAGATTTCAAGGCTTTCTTTGAAAATTTCTGTGTACTAATAGCAGAAGCATCCTTGGTGTCGATCTTGGAGAAACGCAGTGGAGGAGATTACCAGGGCAGCATGTGCCACAAAGTGTGGCAAATCTCCTAGGACAGACGTCTACCCTGTAGAATTTTTCAGAATGGTAAAGTTCTCAGATTCCTCTCCTAATTGGCATGTTTAATGAGGTTTTTTCACCTACATACCTACCCCAGTCTTTGAAACATCAGTCTCTTCAAACTCTAAAGAAGAACAAGTTCATTTAGTTCATTTATACCCATCTTGTTGATGTACTGTCTATACTGTTTGCACAATTCTTAAAGAATGCACAAACCTTCATGGATACATACTTAAGCTGCTATTTATAGTTGTTTATACTGTTATACTGTTTATACTGGTTGTACTGTCTATACTGTTTATACTATTTGCACAATTCTCTACTACACTGCACATTTTATCCAATCATTGCACATTTTACTTATATTTATGTATATTGTACAGAGCTGTCCACACACAGTGTCCCTGTTTTGTATGTCGCACAACGTCTTATGTCTATTGCACTATGTGTACATTGTGGAACCTGAGCTTCGTCATTTTGTCTCTCTGTATACTTGTATATGGTTGAGATGACAAAGTTCACTTTGACTTTGATTTTGATAGGGATGCTAAATTGTAAGCTAAAGGGCCATTTTATTTATTGTTTTATACAGCCCCCTTCATCCAACATTCTGGAGGCTCCTATATCACTAGATACAAAGAAGCACTTGCCCTTCCCAGTTTTCAGTACTCCTGCTGGGCTACCAATCTATGCGTAATGCGCTAGTGATTGCGTGCTGACAGCTGAAATGTCGATGCTGCCTGTTTTAGGAATAAATCAGTCTCTTGTAAACCATCTTCACTCCATCACTCTTAGATTCTTTCGGAAACTCCAAAACCTAAAAGATATTAGTCAAATGTATCCATAAAATCTGGATGCAATTTAAACAACACTTTGGTGTTCATTCTTCCTCGCTCCGGGCTCCCCTCCAGCGCCGCCATTCATTCCCTACATCACTAATAGACGGGATTTTCTCATCGTTATCACAAGTAGGCATGTGTATATTTCTCACCGTTCTCACAAGTAGGCATCAGTGATGCGTACATTGATGGGTGATTTTTATTGAATAATAATAACTATTTCAACAAGCTTCAGCCTTGTGTCATGTCTCTCTCTCTAACCCTTTGATCAGAAATATTCAATATTCTAGCATATTAACAGTACCTGCTGTTCCTATTCCAGTAGCTTTTCTGTTTGGAGCTCTACTCTCCACCTGATACCTAAATATAAGGCTGACTTCATACTGTATTAGCAAAGAGATTAATCTTATAGAGATGGAAGTCATCTACCCCACCAACTGTGTTTCACTAGTTAAGATATCTCTTATCCCACTCTAAGCCGGAGAAGATGAGAGCTAGATTGCATGGTCCCCCCTTGAAATGATCCAAAATATGGAATCCCTTTCTGGAATACCTAAAGTCAGTCCAGTTCCAATCTGACACTTTATAGGCCATTCTTCTCATTAGATCACTTATCATCATGTGAGGACTGTGAATATATTCAGATGCCAGTGTAAAGATCCACTTCCCTACTGCTTTTATTGTGAGTAAATTGTTCCACATGAAGACCATGTTACCATCCTCAAAGAACATTTTTTCTTGTCCTTTCATGTTTTTCATTTGTAAATTCATCCCCATAAACCGCTATCAAGAGTAGCACATTCATTTTGGAAACCAAAACAATCTCATAATGGATTTTTACTCATTTATTTTTTTCTTACGGCCTTCCGTGTAGTCTATTTATCTTAAAACATTTGAAAGTAGGTCAGCAGGAGCCTGTTCTAATAAACTTAATGAGGTTGCAGACATGCTGTGAGACTTCTCGCTCTCACACAAAGGAAGTAGAGGGCCGGGGTCTTTGCCACACACACACACACACACACACACACACACATCGCCTGTCCTTAAACAATAATACCCTCGTACACACCTCCATACATCAAACACTATCTGCTTTTCCAGAATCCATCGCAGAAATCAATGCCAGAAATGGAAGTCAAGCCCATTGTGTTTGTTCTGTTTCATTTGATTTCATTTCATAGGACTACGGAAGGAATTTCCTTAAGGAATTTAAGCAGTTTCTGCAAGAGTGCTGTTGAGAGCACTTTAGCCTATTCTGAGACAGTCTGTTATATGAGCCTGAACTGTTATGAATAGAAAGTGCCAGAGAGAGCTGAGTTTGAAGTAGATTTTATTATTGGGGCTGCCCTTCCACAAATAGAATCTCTACATATTTGGTGTGTTCGCCAGCACTACATGTTGTAGGGTATCGGGAATTATTCTGCAAATAACATATCGCTCCTTCAGGGAGATATGTGTTACAATGCTGTGCATACTTTAAATGCTGTGAGCTGATTACTGGCTTAGTGATGTGTGTGTGCACTGATCAGCCATTACATAAAAGCCATTAGCCTAATATTGTGTTAGTCCTGTAAGTTGAGAGGTGAAGCTTCCTGGGTTATACTAGTTGAGATCTGAGAAATCTGGAGGCCAGGCCAACACCTTGATCTCTTTGTCATGTTCCTCAAACTGTTCCTGAACAATGATTGCAATGATCCTGCTAAAAGAGGCCACTGCCATTAGGGTTGCCATGAAGGGGCGTACTTTTTCAGCAACGGCGGTTAAGTGGGTGGTCCGTGTCAAAGTAACATGCACATGAACGCAGGACCCAAGGTTTCCCAGCAGAACATTGCCTAGAGCATCATACTCCCTCCACCGGCTTGCCTTCTTCCCATCCTGGTGCCATCTCGTCCCCAGGCAGACGGTGCACACGCACCCAGTCGTCCACATGAAGTAAAAGATAGTGTGATTTACCAGACCAGACCATTTTCTTCCATTGCTCCAGTTCTGATGCTCACATGCCCATTGTGGGCACTTTCGGCAGAGGTCAGGGGTCAGCATGGACACTGATCTGTGGCCACCGAGCCCCATATCCAGCAAGCTGTGATACACTATGTATTCTGACAACTTTCTATCATATCCAACATGAACAGTTTCAGGATTTTATGCAACAGTAGCTATTCTTTGGGAACAGACCAGAGGAACTAGCCTTTCCTTGCACATCAGGGAGTCAAGGGCACCCAAGACCCTGCCACCAGTTTACCAGTTGTCCTTCCTTGAACCACTTTTGGTAGGTACTAATCAAAAGAACACCCCACAAGACCTGCTGTTTTGGAGATGCTCTGACCCAGTCATCTAGCCAACAGGTTCTTATGCTCACCCATGTTTCCAAAACATCAACTTCAAGGCCAGACTGTCTAATATAAATCACCATTGTAATGAGATAATCAGTGTTGTTCACTTCACCTGTCAGTGGCTTTAATGTTGTGGCTGATTGGTGTATGTGAAGCTCCACACTTGAAATCCTAATGTTGTGTGTTTTAAATACCGACAGAAAACTAAACTATGTGTTCCCTTTTGATTTGGTTTGAGGCTTTTATGACATAAATAGCCAAACAGATAAATAGACCGAATTACTTGTACATAAGAACAGCTAGTCAGAAGAACAACTTCAGTCGGGGGACTAACAATTTTAAAGCTTAAAAACACCTCTTAAATTTTACAGTCCTTTGATTCAACAATGTTCTTCTAACAGTTCCCGAGGCCAGGGAACACATTCATTAGAGACTCATATGGCTGGCCTTGTGTGGAAGAAACAGTAAGAATGTTCCACTAAGAGTAAATAACTAAACAGCTGATAAAACAACAGTATGATGCAAAGGCCATAGTTCTCCTCGAGGAGCTTTGTTGGAACACTGACATCTGTCATCAGTAAATCACAAAAAACAACCATTAACATGAGTTCTTTAATCCCCACCTTCTCTGTGAGGTTCCTGGCCCCAACACTTCAGTGTCCATTTGGTCTGATGTCATGACCTGAGAAGCTTCAGAAGATGCCGATTTGTATCACTCTGGGGTCCTTTCTAGCATGCTCATAATCGATTACACACTGCAAGTTCTTTTTTGCTTTCATTTGTGTGGGAGAATAAATTCCAAAGCTCGTACAGCGTCTGTTACTCATGCCTGAAGCGTGTAACGGTCGAATACCTGGCGCTTAGAATCAGACCAAGTGAGCAAACGGGTAGTAACACGTAATGATCTGCATACATAAAACAGTGGCTGGAAGAGGCAGAACTGTGCTTGCTTTCCCAAGTGAGAACTTTAGGCAGAGATCAGCACTGGGTCCAAGAACGCTCGCTTCATTAAATGGAGAATTCTGCATTTCTGCATAGATCAATTATTAACATCAGGTTCAAAAAAACAGTTGTCGTGCTACAGTTGCGGTGATAGGAACCAGATGTCTGAAGAGGTTAATGCCCCTGAAAGTTCCCCACAGAAGGTTATTACGTTAGGTTACATTATTACATTAGGTTATGAATACGCTGCCTGATGCCTGAGGCATTGCTTTACCATAGTTTTGAAATAGGGTTTCGGCATAGTTTAATAAAACATACTTTAATTTTTTTTGAGAAGTACATGCAGAGATATGTAAGCCAATACAGTCTCAAAAGAAAACAGTGTTTTAGTACCATTTCACCAACATCTAAAAACTCAGAAACCATATAGGTTCAGTGGTGGTTTTAGATAGTTATTAAAATGACTGTATTTGAGTTGTAGACATTGCAGCCTCTGGATCCATTCACCACCACTGTAAACAGTCAGTAACTCAATGACTGAATTATGCAGACCTTTAAAAAAAGGTGAAATTCCCCCCCCCAATACTTGAGAAAGCAATGCCGCCAAAAGAACCTCTCGAATAAGCAGATTTTGTCAGCCAAACGTGAAATTACTCAGCCTAGTGCTTTATGTACAGGGGTCAGCTGAATGCTATGCTTTTAGGCAGTTTATTTTATTAAAAAAAAAAAAAAAAGACTTTGCTTTAATCTTTTGTTATATGATGTACTTTTTTTGGAATTCTCCTGATTTAAGTTATAATCAGTAAACAAGCCTTTGCATCATTAATTCATAAAATGTCATTTTAAGTGTAAAAGCGTATGCCTAATACTGCTACGAAGCTCGTTTCCTGCCAAAAAAAACTAATCTTGGACTAAACTGCAGAACCAAAATTGCAAGACAATCCATTTACATTTATGGAATTTAGCAGATACTTTTATCCAAAGCAATTTCCATTCCCTAACTACAGGGGACAGTCTCCCTGGAGCAACCTGGGGTTAAGGGTCTTGCTCAGGAACCCAGTGGTGCTATGCTGAAGGTTGGATTTGAACCCATGACCTCTTGGTTCAGAGGCAAGAATCCTACCCACTAGGCCACCACGACCCCAATCCTTGTTCTACGCATATGCGTAACCTTGGTCTGGGAAACTGGCCTTTAATGTTGAAAAGGAAAAGAATTAAAAATAACTTGCGTCTTGGTCAGTTAAAAATTCCCTAAGGCTGAAAGAAATCAGATAAGAAGCAAAGCAGAAGAATCCCATTGTATGTCACCTCAGTGGACTAATCTCGCCCCCCCCCCCTTCCCCCCTTCCCCCTGTCCACAGGGCACAGACCGGTTCAAGAATGCCCAACTGCAGACACGGCCATTAAAAACTTAATCAGGAATTACTCCCACAAAAGACTCATTGAGTCTTTAATCCAGTAATAATATAAATCATCCAATCACATGGACCCACAGCATAATCATATTAAACATACTGTGATCAAAATGTCAGCATGACTTCTTATTTTATTTTTTTATTCAACAAAAAAAAGTTAACTTATGAAAAGGTACAAATGGGCACCTCAAATGCCTTGCAAATATGAAATGTGACTGTGGCGTGGTTTTCAGACTCATTAAAGGTGCACGATTGGACCCTAAGGACCGTGCTGTACTTCTGAGGGGCTTTTCACTGGTTGTACTTTACGGGGCAAAAATGTACCAACGCAGTTCTCCTTTCTGATGGTACACATTTTTTTTGAGAAACTGAGCTGAGGTTGGGGAGTAATGAATTATAACTAACCTATTAGAGTCTCCTTCAGCATCAAGCTCATGGAAATGCTTAAAAATGAAGTGATTAAAGACATGGATAAGTGTTTTAGGAGAAGAAACAGTGCTAGCTTGAACAAGCTTTACAAAAGACATGCTTATATCCTGCCTGAGCGAGGCACAGCATGAATTGATAAACAAATCATCACAACAAATCATCGACAAATCATTCTATACGTTTACGTTTACGGCATTTAGCAGACGCTCTTATCCAGAGCGACGTACATCAGTGCTTTAGTAATCCACAT
>JBBPCZ010000034.1:10629919-10655278 GCA_037974445.1 Brycinus macrolepidotus
GTTCCGTAGTAGAGGTGTGGTATGTGAGAATTTAGGAACATTGAAGACTAACCTCGCAGCTGCATTCTGAATCAGCTTCAGGACATAACCTATGTCTAATTTCAAGAACTTTGTTTTTTTTTTTTTCACTCAAATTCACAAACTTTCAAGGACCCGTGGGAACCGTGTATTAGTCTTCAGAACACTGTCCCATTTTTAAGTCCTATCATCCCACTTGTAATGCAGAATGGTAAATTCGGAAAGTACCTTCCCAAGCGAGGGATTCCAGAATCTGACTGAATTAGCATGCTTCTTGAAACACAGAGTCCAGACACACATCCATTTTGGCTCTGAGCCACTTGTTGAAAACACCAGTGTCAGTTTTTGGCTGAGGTGTACATTTAAATCAACACAATCTACCTGTCACCCAGCAAGTGTGAGAAACCTACACAAACATGTGCACGCATTATCTTCCTTTTCTCAGGAAGGTTTTTTTATTTTTTCTTCTTCTTCACACTTGGAGCAACCAACCTCTGTTCAAAAGGTGAGCCAAAGAACTGACGCATTCTAATCGTAAACTTTCTTTATTGGAAAACCGACGGCGCTGCCACCATCAGTGAGTCAAATCACACTCTGGTCTACATGAGAAAAGAAACGGATTAAATATACTAAACGAAAAAAGCAGTGTTTCAGGTCACAGCACAGCAGTAGGTATATAAATAAAGTCGTTCTTTGGGCAGGACATCCTCGAAGGAGGGACTGCATATGCTCACTGACGAATGACGTATTTTTCAGGGGTCATCCTGAGAGGAGGGGGGCTGAAACATAACTAGTATCCCAAGTTTTGTGACCGTTGAGCAGGTCTAAATAAGTGGGTAATATGTTTATTTAAATCACCGGCCAGCAGTGGCTCACTTTGGCCATAGATGGCCAGAGTCCAGCACACTTGCTGACTTCCCTAAGCTTGATAAAACCTGGTGGCCTACTAGTGACCTGGCAATTTGTTGATGGGTAAAATCAGGGGGGAAATCAACAGAACTCAACAGTGCTGAACTCCAGAAATCCAAGTCCTTAGACGGGCTTTCCATGTTTCCATAGGCTTTTCAATGTTGGCAATCTAGAAACAGTGTAATATATATTAAATACAGTATTAATCTTTTTTTTTTTTTCTCAAACTGTCAAACAATAAGAGGAAATAGCAGCAGTAGCTGTAGAATTGTAGGGTTCTGCAGGCCATGACCATCCTGAATTTCTCATTCTTGGTTGAGAGAACACAAGCCTCTACCATTTCACAGAGACAAAAGTCTAGGAGTTTCATACCTTTAATATTCGTAGTGTTTTAATGTAGCAAAGGTGAAAACACAGTCGCATACGCACTTCAGAGTCACTCATAAGAGAGAATGCAGTAACACTGGAAACATTAGTGGATTAGCATGTGAAAATGAAATTGCTTTCAAACTTTTCGAGGACTTTGCCAGGTACCGATTTGCCTCAGGTGGTGACAGATGAGGAATCCAAGCAAAGCACCTTGCTGTCAATACTGTGGGATTATCACAGCATGTCAGGCTTTGAAGGGACAGTGAATGACTAATAAAGCGGGCATGGTGAATGATGAATAAGTAAATTAAGTATGGCAGTTTCATTCTACCCTCTACATTAGCGGGAGGATGTGCCTCAACAGGACATTAGCTCCGCAGGAGTATCAAGTACAAGCTCATTAGTAAGATTACACTGCTTGCCCTGAAACATACAGTACTTTATAACATTAATGACAAAAAAAAAACACATGAATAATTTCAAGAAGAATTGACTTGTTTCCTCGTGAATTACTACGACAGCTGGAAGAGTCCACCACAGCCCAACAAAGATGAAAGTCTATACTTCGCCATTGCAGAAGATCGTGGTCTCTCCCTCACTGCATGATTATGAGCTTTTATGTTTGATCTATGCGCTGAAAACAAGCAACAGTAAGTCAAAAATCAAAAGCAAGCTCTGTGAAAACTAGGTCATAACACCCCAAAGGAAAATATGCGAAGTCATGACCACACTATAAAATCACCGATCAGGAGGGGGAGTCACAGAGGCATGCAGACGGCCTTATGGTGCAGCCCTGGGGCAAAACGCAGGGTGGGGCAGAGGAACATCACAGAGCTACCAACAAGAGCGAGAGCTGACCCTGAATAATGGTGAAATCAACATCCTGAATGATGTCAGGGCGATATAATTAAAACATCCACACCATAATACGTGGGGGAGTCAGAGCACAGGAGGCAAAAGTGTGACAAACAGCAGGCAAGGAGGTGAGGAAACGTGTTGCCACCACTGGAGGGGAAATCAGCACAGTGAGAGGACCAAAAAACTTCCTGCTCTGAGCTTGGCGTAGTACTCATACAGTCATTTCCTTTAATTGTCTCTGATTATGATTAATATGCTTTAGATAATGATTAATGTCTCCCACGTGATTTAAAATCTAATCCAGTGATTAAAAAAAAAAAAAAAAAAAAAACTAAGATAATCCCAAATAAAAGATTTTTTTCATTATAAAAAAAGAAAGAAAAGAAAAGAAAAAAAAAAAAATCACATTCCATCAATTATGCAGTTTTTCTGCACGTGTGACTCAAATTTTACCAAATTTTATGTCTTGCTCCTTTCATGCTGGGAGCACACACCTGATCTCCCTCATTATCTCCCAGGCTTTACTCAATTAAAGCCAAAGGAACTCGGCTCTACCTCACACACTAAACAAGACAAACCAAAACAAACAAAACTGCTGTCTCCTCAGTCGGGGTCCTTTAACAAGGTCATGTTTGGGAAAAAACTACCGAGCCTCATCCCTGTGCTTTAAATAGTTGCATAAAAGTAGTCCGGTGGTAGTAGATAAACAACGAGGTTAATCGCTGCTTAATATGCGTTCAATCTCCTCCAGTCTCTTCAAGGCAGCCTCCCTTTTCTTTTCTATGTCTTTAATCTCTTTTGTGGATTTGCTCTTAGTCCGCTTCTCAGGCTGGCCGGCATCCAGTCTTTTCGCCTGGCTTTCAGCAGGGGAGGATTTCCGCAAATTCTTCTCGTTCCCAGCCCCTTCCCGTGTTCCCAGTGCTCCTGCAGCTTGCCACTCTTCCTTGTCCTCCTCCTCTCTCTTTCCACGGCCCTCCTGCTGCTGGTGATGCTGCTGCTGCTGCTTTTCTGAAAGACCAACACCCTCTACTGGCGTCAGGGGCTGGCCAGCAGCACTCATTGCCGCCATTTTGCCGCGGACAATGGCCAGGTGGCGACGTATGTACTCCTCGTTCGGAGCCATGGCTAGTGTCTCTTCCAGGCAGCGCTCAGCCCTCAGCAGGTCCCTCTCCTCAAAGTAGACCACACAGAGGTTATGTTTGGCCTGGACGTTGTTTGGATCTGTGCGAAGGATGCGCTGGAAGCAGGCACGAGCACCCTGTGTGTCCTTGCGGTGGTTCATGAGGATGTCTCCCTTCAGGATGAGACCCTTGACGTGTTCAGGATGGTGCCGCAGGAGCTCGTCCAGTACAGGCAGAGCCTCCAGTTCCTGCTGAGCCTGAGAGAACAGCAGAGCCAGGTTGAAGAGGGCGCTCCGGAAGCCTGGTTGCAGCCGGATGGCCTCTCGCATCCAGCGCTCGGCAGCCTCGTTCTCATTGGCATCCATGGCAAGCATGCCGAGGTTGAAGTAGCCGTTAGCATCATCCGGTTCCTCCTTCACGTAGGTGAGGAAGCGGCGATTGGCTTCGGGGCGGAACTTCGCCTCACCTGCAACAGAGTAAAATAAAGTGCTAAAATTCTTGGCTTTACATGAAAGTATTTTTGTTAGTTTCAACTATTTATACACAAACGTTTTGCTGAACTTAAAGCAATTAAAGATAATCAGTCACATAACATACATATCTGATTATTACACTAGTTATTAGCAATTTTTTCATGGTAGCATTCTGGCTACATAAACTCATCCGCAACATGGTATTTACAACTGCATCTTCATAGCATATCCATTTGTACAATTTTTTATTCAGCACATTCATGTAGGTCTACTACTTGGTCCCCCCTCCTGTATTAACTGCGCCTACTTTTAACTAAGGAACCTATGCTATGAATAAAATTTGAGAGAATCAAGACAGCACCAGATAAATAACCTAGAAGCTTTGTAGAGAACAGCAGGCTCACAAAGCAGGACAAAAGCTGGCACAAGCAGCTACTCAAAAATTGTCATGTTAACATACCTGGCTTCTTTGCTAGCTAGTTATATGCTAACCGGTTATCCGCAAGCTACATTCAAAAGACCATTTTGTAAAACTAGTTTTACAAAGTTGAAAAAGTTGCAGCTGTTGTGGCTGAGTATCAAAAGTTTCAAATGATCATTGGAAATAAATTGTAATTAAAAATTAAAACTACAGTTGCATGGAAATTTCACCATGTAAAGCAAGCCTTGTGGTAAATGCTGAATAAATCTCAGTAATCCTTTTCAGAATTGGGTACATAGTGTTTAAAAGCCTATCCTACACTTGTTCTGCTTTGACACAAGGCTGTAAACCAACATTTACCAAATTTAAGCCCTAATCATTTACAATGACAGATCAAGTCCTGCCTGCAGTACTGCAACTGAATAAAGAGGGAACAGTTCCCATCATAAACCAACAGACAACAGAACTCCTGTTTTCATGTTATTTACATTATGGCAGCGTAGGTGTGTAAACACCAGAGCAAACGTCAAACTCACGAACACTAAAGCCTCTCTACAAAGTTGCGAATCCATCCTGCTTTTCAGCTATTCAAAAAAGAGGCATCAATCTCCTTCTCAATGAACTGCAATTAATATTGGTATTACTACTGCTGGTTCAGAAGTCAGCTTTCAAAAGCATGAGAAAATATGTAGGCAGAATGTATACAAAGTAGATGAATGGTCAGCTTTACCTTAATTTACCACACAGATAGTTCAGTATCATTATGTCACTCTAGGCACCTAAGATCCTTAATGCAAAACACACATTACTAGGACAGTACACGTGAAGCCAATCTTCTCATTTCTAAACTTTTTTCATTTTATGTCTACGTGTTGAAGGAACCAGGCATTTGTAGGAGTTTAACACTGCACAAGCATTTGACAAATTTCACTGAGCATTCTTTTCATCAGTGTCACCCACCTGACTCCTGCATAAGCAGAGCTGAGTTGAAAAGGGCAAGTTTGTGTCGTGGGTTCAGGTCCAGCGCACGGTTGAAGTTCCTCAGAGCTTCAGAGGGCTCCTTCATTTCAATGTTTACAATAGCCAAGTTATACCACAGGTCAGCATTGGTACGATCCAACTCCAGAGCTCGCAAGTAGGCATCCCTTGCCTCACTGGGCTTATTCATCTTCAAAAGCAGCTCCCCTCTGCAAATAATACAGCAAAAAGAAATTCTCAAGCAAACATAACAACAATAGACTTCAGAAAGATGCAAGCCTTTTGCCTGACCTTTTCTGTGATCCATCAATGTCAATGAATGATGTGTTGAAAACAAGCTTAAAGTTTGCTGACAGTTTAGCAACATGGAAAAGAAACAGATTCAGTTCTGTGATAACAAACAAATGCAAACTATAAAATAATGATCTAAACAAACATGATTATGGATTAAAAAGATTCTAATGTGGGGTTTAGAATAGGCTTTATACAGTCAGCTCATATATTGCGTGTGTACGTGCCCACGCATGGTCTCCAGCACTTGCAAATTTTTCTTCTCCCAAAAACTTCTAGGGAGGAACATTTGTGAATGTCAAACTTGTGTTGAAATCATTCTCAGGCACGATTTATGAATGGGGTATGATTATGCAAGGCTGATGAATGAGGTCCACTTTGCCAGATGTCTGTTTCCCTTTCACAGGTTCTTCAATGGGGCAATTACATGGTTTATATGTGATTATTAATAATCAAAGCTTTAGCAAGGCATTCTATTGAGCAGAACGTGTTAAGCAGCTGTGGTTCACTAAGTATCCTGCCGACGCCCAAGTATGAACTAACTGTACATATGCAGTTTTAGAATGTAATCCCCTGGCTGTGCCTGTGAATACATTAAAATACAAGTTTATTCTTGACTCAGAGAACACTGCTAGATGGACCTGCCTGCTGATGTAGGCCTGTTTGAAGTCTGGCCTCATGCTGATGGCTTGTCTGTACAGCTGGTCGGCTTCCTCAAGACGTGAATCATTGGTCCGGATCAGATTGGCCAAGTTGATGTAGACGTTTAGGTGGTTGGGGGCCACACGAGTAGCGTACTTCTTTCCTGGAATGATCTGGCAAATTGCAATTATAGAAAGAAAAAAAAAAAAACCGTTATATAGAAAGTTGGGGAACACCATGGTTTATAGCTAAAATAAAACGGTAGGGCAGTCGAGAAACTGCATAAAATGGTGCATTGAGCATTCATACAGAGCTCAGGGCTATTAAACAACATCCCACTACTTATACTGGCAGCCTATTTCTACAATATTTTACCTTCTATGCTTTATCGTTTTTCCTACTCCTCCTTCTCCTAAAGTTTACGGACTTCGGCCCACAAATCTGATGTATAGCTTTATGCCATATCCTGATCTATCGCTTTCTCCTCAACACCCTTTTTCTTCCCATGTATTTATCTGGCTTTATCATAGTCATTGCAAAGCAGGATTACTTCACTAATAAGAGGCAAAAAATAGCATAGCTGGCTCTCCTAAAGTTTATTTAGGGGTGTTCTTCTCTAGTGAGTTTAGAGACCCCAAGATGGAACCGTGGCTGCATAACAGGGTATCACAGAGGCCAGTGACATTAGCCCTGGAAAAAAGACTTGCCTTGTTGCTGGCATGAAAAGGAAACTTAATCAATTACAAATTTAGCACAGCCACAACACTGTTGTTGTTATTGTGTCTAAATACACCTCCCACTCCTTTAAGCCTGATTTCCGTGACGCTGCATTTCACAACCAAGAGAGTAATTCATTATTTATTCTGGCAGAATTTTTGTTTTTTGTTAGCTCCCATGCCAAAAGCCTGTTCAGCCCTAACATTCAGTCTACAAAACTACTTATCCATAACAATGAAACAGAATATTTGTTTAATAATATTTTTTCTCAATTGTTTTTCTTCTGATAAACGTTTTACAGCTCAGGCCTAGTGAGAGTTACAGCTTTAAATAAATTACCGCTTTGAGCTTTGAACAACATTTCTGTCATTTGTTTGACACAAACACAGACTTGGTGAAAACACCTTTTGGCATATAACCTATTTGTCCAAGGGTGAAGGTGGTGGTGGAGGAAAAGGCCAGTCCCTACGACTGTCTTCATCTCTCTGGAAGAACTGTGATCCAAATGCCCATTGGAGGAGGACTTATACCCGTACCTGAGGCATTAGAGATTTTGCAACCAGATATGCTTCCTCTGCCTCTTTGGATCGATTGAGATTCTTGTATGTTCTCCCAACATTCATGTGAGCTCCAATGTCATCTACAAGGGTGGACAAATGATCACATCAACTCAAAGCAAACAGGACAAGAATCAAAATTACATGACAAGGGCGGATCGAATCATTTGAATACTCAAGTATTTGTTTGTTACGGTAGAAGCTTTGTCTTTTGTTAACTCCCCACCAGGGTTCTACAACACTTGTGGATTCCTGATCATATTAAGGGTTAGGACCTTTTTAATAATTGTTTTAAACAAATGACAGATGCGGTACTAGGCTATAAAAGTGCCAATCAGTGCCAATCAGTCAGGGCCAGTTCCATCTGCTAGTTAGGTCTCTCCGATCACACAGAGCTGAGAGGCTGTGAAAGCTAGCCTTGTGTTGCCTCTGAGACACATAGGCACCACTGCATCTTATGGAATGTCTACAGACAGAACATCATTGGACAGTGTTTAGAGAAGAAAACTATCTGCCAATTCTGCAAAATCAGCTAACAGATGCTCCTGTTGCCAAGAGTGTTGGGGGAAAGGGAGAATCACCCTATCTGCCCAGGGAGAGCACAGACAATTTTTCTTGGAAGCCCTGCGATCGGGGCAACACAGACAGCTGGGGCACTTGGGAGCAGTTTACTGAATTTCTCATGATACATTAACAGAACAATAGTCTGTGTGTTACATTAAGTCAATTAATATCACTCAACCTTAAGTGAAAATATACTTGCACAGACAAGTGATGAGATCCAAACAGCAGATGAATGGAAAGCGTAATGAAGCACATCAAGAGAAAAATGCATTAACTGCTTTCACATCTGATATGCTGATATAAATCAAATCATGATGGAACTATTGACCAGACTCAGTGAGGTTTTGTAGTTCTGCGTCATACAGATAACACCACAATTGTTTCTTAACACCCCTGCCGCATTAAAATGCAGTGTTTTGATAAGCTGATGCATAAAGATAACTGCAGGACAGGATATCCTCATCCCGTAACGCATTTACAGGGTAAAGCTCAGGAAAACACTTTTGGGTTGCAAAAAGTACAAATTTGTACAAGAAGTACAAACGTCTTTGTAGACGAGTCTAATGTGTGTGTATACTGGCAATAACAGGTCCTGTCCACTCAGTTAGCCTCACCGAGGTCACATACAAAAAAAATGATAAATGTTTCTTATTAAAAAAGCACATTTTGAGGCCATGTATATCTGAGCAAGACAGCTAGTGCTTTTATAACATCCCAAGGAATTCCAAATAGGCTGCATTTTGTTTAGCTTCCGAGCAATCTTAGACGTTGTTCTTTGTTACACTGCCATTATAATGACTTTTTAAAAGCCAAAATATCTAGCACGCCCCAAAATCTCAAATGCCTTGTTTTGTTTGAGATTCATTTTGCTTTCTTCCTTTTACTTAATTTTCATGGCTGGTATTTCAGAAAGGGAAAAAAAGCAGTTAGTTGGTTGCTTTGGATTTTGGAAACATAATGCTCTTTCTCTTATAATCTTGTATAGTTTTCAGAGTGATTCTGGCACGCACGACCTCATGAAAGGTGAAAGAACAATTTCTGATGAATCATACCTGGTTGCACTCTCGTGGCCTGGAGGAAATACCTAAGAGCTCTCTCATAGTTGTGCTGGTTCTCCAGAGCATGGCCAACATTATTCCAAAGTTTGGCATTGTTCTTGTTCACCTGAAGAGAAGTAGTTTAGACACTTCAAAGTGGCAGCAGGACATAAGAAAGCATTAATACAACTGATCATCTTGAAAAACAATAAGTAGATATGGCATTATCCATGACAAACATCTTGTGAATGTGAATGTTTGTACTTTCAGTGCCGAGGTGAAAAGCGTGTACTCTGACTCCCAGTCCCAGGTCCTGTTAAATGTCTTCACAGCATGTGTCATTACAAGAACACCCATGAACAACCATGAGATTTTCTTCAGGCCCCTACAAAAAGAAAAAAAGCTGATCAATGACATGCTGTTAAGGCGTACTATTATAGTGGTTTCATTTCCTCATTAAAATTAAAAATGAACTCAAATAAATAAACAGTCTACATTCTATTGTTTTCTTTGCTTTATTTAACAGGGACACTACACACTAATTATTTTGTGATGTAAATGTGCTAGATTTCTGATGTCTAATTTTCAGCAACAGCAAAAACAACCATGCAGAACAGGAACCACAAGACAGCATTAATAGGTGCTTAGTTACAGAGTTATAAAACATGTACAAGGTCCTAAGAAAACGTTTATCCATGAGTATCAGTATCAGAAAATTCTGGATTGGATAGAGTGAAAAAAAAAATGAATATGATACAATTCTGTAATAAATCTGAGATGGCACGCACACACTGTATGAAGTTAAATTTTTAAGCTGTGTTTTTCCTGTGGAGTGGTAGTGTGTTTGAGTAGTTTGAGTATGATGGTCTAACTTTTAGACTTCAATTACAAACTGCTCATTTTAAGCAATATCACATCGATATTAACATTGGCCGACACTCGAGGTTTCAATACTGGTACTGGAAAAGAAAAAAGTCTAATATATATCTAACAGATATACTATCTGATAGCAATTTGTATAAGTCCACAAAGCATTTAATATGATTAAACATTGTGTTTGATTATCCAGTTTTTATAATAAACTGGTGGTTTCAGAAGTGTTCCAAGGCACGTCTAAGAACAGTAAACCTTGCATTCGCAAAAAAACCCGTGCATGCCGTTTCTTTGATACTTTAAAAATTAGAAGTATTGGAAAGATTACCATCTAAATGTGAGGCTCTTGAATCCGTGGGCCACCAGCAGACAGAAGCCCATGCTAGGAACGTAAAGCACACGCTCAGCAACCACAAAGCCCACCGGGAAAAACAGGTTAGATGCAGGGATGAATGGGAGGGCGATCAAAGAGAGACCCTAACAGAGAGATACACAAAAACAAGAAACAAGTCTATCATTAGCTATTACTTTCAGGGTATTTGTGCTATTGCTTTTGATTTCTAATGTTTCTCATTTTGCATGTAAATTAAAGACTACTTGGTCTGGAGGCATATGCCTCAACAGTATGGCATGTGTAGGGCCAGTCCAATACTACAGCTACGTGACACATGCAGGCAAATGGAAATTGCTTATATTTCATGATATTCATGAAGTTCACGAAGTTTAGGCATGTGCTGAGGGCGACTTTAGGTGCTCAAGCACCTGCCCCTTTAGCCATAGAGCCATTTTTGTGAAACTGTTGAACAAAACCTTTGTTGATCACCTGCACCTATAAAGGTATGTGCACAGCCCTGAAGAAATTTAGGTGTAACAATCATCACTTTTGTAGGAATCAAAATACTTCTTTACAGGCCCCTTACAGGCGTTTTACTGTGGAAGTGTGATCTAGTCTAATCTACAGTGTCAGATTTCACACATCGCCTCCCTGGACTAGTCTTACTGTTTAGATACTGTCAGTGGGCATTAACCAAACCTTTATCAACTACAGGTACTTTGCCTGCACCAAACAACTCAAGGAATACTTTTCATGGGCAATTTGCTTCATAACACAGATTAATGAACTTACACAGTTCATCGCGGCTAAAGGTACAACCCTTCTATCTCCTGGAGGGCATACATCACTGTGGAAAATTCTTCACGCATTCTTACCTGTAGTCGCATATCTGTACTGTGAAAACAGTGCCACATACTGTACTTTCGTCAATAAGTATTAGGGGCCAACAGAAATGGTATTCTACTCTACAGACTTATGACAGGAAGTAGAAACACAAATCGCTCTTAAATCAAATCGGGGCTTAGCCAAAGTAGCTCTCTCAAGTGCAATGGGCCACAAAACAAAGCATGAGTCGTGCACAGCGGTGTACTAAAATGCTCTTATTGTTCAGGTTCAGACAGACTTGTGCCATTTTCAAGGCCAATCGCTCCTAAATTTGGTCATTTTGCAAAGCTCTGTCTGAAACCAGAACCATGAGAACAACTAATCTCAGGATAAACCCAACCAAATCAGATTGCCTTAAACAGAAGCAAAAAAAATAAAAATAAAAAACCTCTACACAACCAAACTACTAAGGTCATACACAAATCCCCCTCTCATGAGAAAATCTGTTAGCAAACACACTTGTGATTTATTTAATGGGAAACATGTTATTGCAGTTCTTTTTCCAAAAACTGTGCATAAATATAGCCACCTTACACAATGAATGCTGGGCCACTAATAGTAATACTAGGATTACTGCCCCTGCTGATTAAAAACAGGCTTTGACATAATGATGAATCTCTGGTTGCTGAAATGCTGAAAGCCACAAGGAGTGAACTTATCCACCCACAGCTCTCATTTGACACCTCATTTTTTTTCCCCTCCTCATGTTTGGTTTGTCTGAGCACAGCAAACCTCACCTTTTACAAACACAACCATTTTCCATGTTTCACAATATTTTTTTCCCTAAAGGGTATAACCTCATAACCTTTTATGACCACGGGGTATAACTGTTTTTGTGCACACGCTTCAAATAACTTCCAATCACTGGATGTGGTCTCAAAAGCAAATTGCAAATTCAGTTTAGGCAGGAACTTCACAGGACGTTAAAAATTCAGGCCAGCTGACGTGTGAAAGAGCGGACGACTTCTTCTTTATCCCCAACGTTCTTCGTCTGGCAGGCTAAAATAAACCAGGAATGAAAGACGTAATTGCAATGGTAAAAAGTTCATCTGCATTTAAGAGCAACTCTCAAGCTGTGTGCTGTACTGTTAGCACAACAAGAGCCACACTCTGCAAAATCGGCAAAACACTTAGAAGTATAATGTTTCCTGTTTGTGCAGATCGAGTGTTGAGGGTCCTCATGCAGGGACTCATTAAAACAAGTAACCATGGCCAAACCAAACAGATCAAGATCCTTATGCAACCTTTAGTGCAGACCAACAGTAAAGCATGAACTTTTGCGCCTCATCTGTTAACGATGATTTGTGGTCTCACAGTCTCAGAGGGCAGCTCGTGCCAGCAGAGCGAAGGAGTTCACCAAACCCTGCGAACGCCACAAGACACACAGATGAAGACTTCTGTCTAACACTGTCACATGATAAACTCACAGAAAGTTGAACTCTCGTCTTTTTTCCTACCGAACACACAAGTGGACATGGGGGACTTGGAAACAGTGACATTCTGAACTTTTGCAAACATGAAAGTTGTCTAAGAACAAACATATGTGGCCAGACGTGCTAGGGAGCACAGGCTATGCGAAGATTAAATCTTTTACGACAAAAATGTCGGAAATGTAGGAAAACTTGAGAAACCGTGCCTATACGCCAGCTAATGATATTTACAATGAGCATCAAAATCCCATGAATGATAACATCTCATATATTTTCACAAAAATGTCAGATTAGATTCTAGGAACAACAGTGATAAACTGCAAAAACACAACCTGAAAACAAAAGTCACACATGCATGCACTCTGGGAACACTTCTGGGTCATACCACTCACAAAGAATTCCCAATTCATGACAATAATTTACTCAACAAAATTCAGTTAAATACCCCCTTTTCCCATAAATAAAAGTTTTAAGCAAATTAAAATAATCCTTCTTGGTAAAAAAATAGTTAAAATAGCTTAAAAAGTGTATTTTTCAGCCCCAATCTGTGGCACTCGTTTTTTTATGCATGACCAAATAACTTCATTGTGATGGAACAACATTAATACAACACACAAAATTTGGTTGCAAAAAAGTGAAAACTAGTGGATAAATTCATTTCTGAAAATTAAACAAGTCTAGCAACAATTATTTACATGAGTACATCTTGCAGATTTTTTGCAGAGAAAAATTAGTAACTGTGAGGCTAATAATACCCATACAAAAAATTGCAAGGTCTGAGGTCCGTTCGGTGTAAACATTCCAAAAACAAGTCATGGGGTTCTGGAAAAAGTGGCTGCAGCTAGTTTCCATTTCTCCTTAACTATACCTTCTGAAGGAAAGGCCCAAATTGTGTAATTCATTGCTTCTGAACTTCCTCTAAAAGTTGCTGAGTGTTACTAACAGCTTCCAAAGAATATCACAGACTGCTTTGTGGGATAACACAATCATAAAAACCTTTTGCCAGGAGTTATTTGAACAAAAAAGGCCCCAGCAGCCATGTTATTAAAAGATTAGAAGCTTTTAGTTTACATTGAGGCCCAACGGACAACTCCATTGTCAATCACCAGTCAGTAATCACAACATTAAATCCAGCCTTGTGATTTTACCGACACACATTTGACACATTCATCTTTTGCTCGCTACGTCCCCCCTCCCCACTACAGATGTTTTGCCGTAGCCAGTTTGGTTGACTCCCTTTTATTTCACTATGGTCATTGGTAATTTTACTGTTTGGGACTTCTTGCAGTGTTTTATAAAGCAGCTGTTTTCATAAGGCCAGATAAAGAAAAACACATGTACAAACCAGTACCTTCCAGTAAAACAACAGCAGCATGATCAGACATTCACACGGCTGTATTTGCATGCAGCTGTAGCTCTAGACTGAACTGATCTGAGTTTTGAAACTCTAAATTAAAAAGCAAAGCCCCCTGTCTTACCATGATGACCGTTTTGGCTGAGCTGTGGCCGTAACATAGGCTGTGATAGGCTAGGAAGCCAAGCAGTGTGTAGAAAGCCAAAGTGGCCAGGTTCCGTGGGTCCAGCAAGGACTCCACCAGGGGAATGGTGCCCATGGTCCAATCACAGCACAGCTCCGATGGGTTGAGCAGTAGCCAGCCATTCACAGGAAGCAGGTAGTTGAAGGTGAGCTGCCTGGCAGGCGTGGAACTGACGGCCGCTGGGTTATCAAACCTAGATTAAATAAAACAGTTCAAATGAGCTCCTCTGGCTTGCTATGGCATTTAATTTAGTGCTGTACTTCTGGTGCTGTGGCCCCAAGGGTGGGCCTAGGTTGTATACAATCTGGATTTGTAGCGTAGCGCACCCACTTTAATACACTGGTACCTTAAAGTTAATTTCGATAGATGCTTTTATTGTCATTGTACAATGAGATGTATAAAGAGATGTAGTTTGGAACATGTTAGCAAATGCACAGTAGAAAATATTTAAAGGTAACAAATAGGAATAAAATATGCATACACTATATATATGTATATTTATATACACACACACACACTGTGAATAAGGTGCTGGTAGGTTAGTGGAATATGTCCACATTCATATGTATATTGTAGCAGAATATAAATATATATTGCACAAGAGTGAAATATTGCACAGAATACTATATACATATAGTAACTGTACAGTCATGTTATTGCACTGAGGGGATGGGGAGTTAGACAGTATGTAGAAGTCCAGTGACTAGAATAAATGTAATGCTGTGCAGCACTGGAATGAGTGCAGGTGAACGGTTCAGTCCAATAGGTTTGTTGGGGGGCAGCTCTGAGGATTGGTGGTGTGGTACTCTAGTTTTAAACGTCTAAAATAAGAGGCCTAACGTCTAAAATAAGAGCAAACTAAAATAAAGAGAGGTTGTTCCTTTAAAGAGCAGATAAATGATCAAAGGTGGTGAATTATCCAAGTCACATCAACTGTTTGAACAATATCCAAGAAATGTATTCAGACATAAACAAAGAGTGAAAAAACAATGTAAAACCAAAAGAAATCTGTTGTGGAGGGTTCATGAAAAGAACACATAGTACTACAGACTTTCCAACAATGCAGCGATTGTTTCTGAATGTTGGTATACACAAAAGCTTTGGTCTTTGCCAGAGAAAATAACTATAGAATCAAAGACTGGAGACTAATCTGAATATGAATGTATGTTTTGAGAACAGTTCAAAGTGCATGGCATAATTCTGTTAATCCTGAAGTAGACCATTCCTTCGTTATGTACCCTCAGTGTTGATGTGGGTGGGCACAGTGGGGCAAGAACACCAATGACTACAACAGCTGGTCTAACTTCAAAACAAAATAACCATGACCAACACACAATCAAGAAGGCATAAAATAAGATGCTGGTGCCCATTAAACATTTCACAGCAATTTAGGAGAATGTGTAAACTTTTTTTTTTTTTTTTTTTTTTTTTTGCAAAGAGGTGCATTCCACATTCCTGCAGTCTATTTGAGCAGCGTCAAGAACATGATGGTAACATTTAAACACGGCTTAACATTTCCTTTATTTGAAAGGGATATATATTAAGTCCTATCATTTGGTTTTTGTAGTGGGATTCTTTTCCATAGCACTAAGAATTTGACTAGTAAAAACAATTAAAAAGAAAAAATAACACTAAAAACAAAAAACTGGAGTGATGGCCAGTGTTTCGGCTACAATATTTCTTCTATAATCATAATACAACATGGGGACAAAATAAACTGGAAAGTATGTATTATCCAGTGTATTGCGTCTCCAGAGGTTTGTGTGATAAGACTTCGTCTGTGGCAGACTTGGAGACTGTCTGTGGATTATGTCTGAGGGATTAGAGATCACATCCTTGACAAATCCAGAGGATTTCTCTTTACTGATCCTAATCGACCTCATCTGTGTGTGATCACAGACCTAAAGTATGGCTGAAGATCATTTCGCTCCTTCGGGACATTCCCAGTCACTAGACGCCTTTTTATCGGACGGCTGTAAGAACGGAATGAGGAAAACATCTGAAAATGCTGGTGCTCTTTTCACATGCCACTGCTTAGGGTTATTAACTGATTAACTGGTACATACATACCACAGAGGATCAGTTAAAGTACAGGAGGTAGATACTGGTGTCAAGGATCACATTTCATGAGTTATGACCCGTCAAGGCATGGACTGCACAAGATCTTTGAAGGTGTTTTGTGGAATTTGGTAAAATCATTAGCAGCAGATCTTCTAAGCTGCAAGCGGGGCCTCCACTGATCAGACAAGCTTGTCCACCACAATCCCATAGATGCCCGATTGGAAAGTAACATCCACATCGATGACAGGACCCAAGGTATTTTAATGTTGTGGCTGATTTATGTATAAGTCACTGTGCCGCATAAGGACATATCACTTTGCAATGTAGAGATAACTGGAACAGTAACAGGACACTGAAGTGCACATCTCCGTTAATCTTACCTGGTGAAGACCGGCAACTGGGACTGGATGACCTGCACTCGCACAATGACCAGCAGCAGGGTGCTAATGACCAGCACCACCAGCTTCAGCAAGGTCTGCAGCACAGCATAGGGGAAGCCGTCTTTCCCTCGGACCACCTGCACTACTGTGTCAATCAGCATGGGCAACGAAAACTGTGCAAGACAGAAAGACAGACAGTTAAAGACAGATAGGTGTCAAAGATTCATCAGAATTTAACCCTTAAGAGTCCTACAGACAGGCCAGTGTTCAAGATGAGAAGGTTTTATTTAACTGATAACCAGGAGATGACTGACTGAAAGGTTTACAGACTAAAACACAATTAACAGTTATTCTCTAAATGAAGCACCATCAGTGGTTGTTTATTACTATTTTAAAATCAACACATGGCATGTAACAGGATCAACACACAAACACCAAGGTCTGAGCCAAGGCCTTAGCAGACTGATACATCAGTGCACCATTTACTTCAGCCTCACTAAGATCTCATATCTCAGTGTTACTAAGCTCTTTCAAAGAATGACTAAGCTGAGCTGTCTTCTCAGTATGAGACATGTTTGTGATAAGTGATAAGTTCAGCTTTGATGTCCAGGACTCAGGAGACTGTGGAGATTGTTGTGGGCTGACACATTGGATGTTGAGAATTTGAAATTGTAAGTAAATCATGAAACTTAATAACAGTAGAAATGACATGATGAAACTGCTAACCAGTCATAGTACGCAAATACATTTTACCTCGTGTGTCTTATCAGGACTATTCTAATTATCTCTAATTCAGAGAGAGAGAGAGAGAGAGAGAGAGGGGGGGGGGGGAGAGAGAGAGAGAGAGAGAGGGAGAGGGAGAGGGAGAGGGAGAGGGAGAGAGAGAGAGAGAGAGACAGAAAAACAGACTTAGTGATGCTACTTGAGCAGCAAAAACTGGCTGAGACTAAACCGATCAGCCCCTTTAGAATCCATATACAATCAACAGCTAGGATCTGGATGAAATTGACCTCAGAACACATGAACAGCCTGGTATGAGGGTGCACATAAGCTGAACTGAAAGCACCGCCATTTAGTGTGGAGTTAAGTATGGCACTTCGGAGGCACAGGCCCACAGCGTCTGAAGGGCCTGCAAGGCAAAACAGCTGCCTACTCTCACTCCCCTCAGTAGCTAGTTCGCATAAGAGGATTATGACAGAGTCCATTATGTAAAAGGCAGCCTAATTGCATAATTGAAAGGGCACAATGGGCTGCCAAAAGAGCACAAGGCCCCAGTGTGGAGACGAACTCTAATGCACCACAATGAATTGCTTCAAAAAGCACTTTGGTTTTCCAGCATGAGTGCATGCATTGTTAAACAGCTCTGCTCCTCCAATTACTGATGATAATGAGGAACAGCGAAAATGCTAAGGCACCATTAAAGGGGACAAAGACAACACTAGCAACAACAAGTAACATATTTTGTTGTCTAACAGAAGAGTGTGATCTCTAACGCCGCAATCTGTGGATGAGTGATTTATGGCATTCGACTATTTTCCTTCGTAATTACCGCAGAAGCAAGCGATGAGTGATGCTTCCCTGCAGATAATTCAGCAGTTGTCACTTTCAAAACAGTTGCGCTTTGCTTTGTTTCACAAACAGACCTAATGGCTGGCATGATGGTTTCATGGACTATAATCAGGTTTAACTGTCAGAGTGCACTGGATATAAAGTAGCATCCTTCATTAATTACTGAGGGTTATAGCACTACACTGTGATGCTTTACCAATCTGGGCAGGGCCAGAGTGGCTGCCAATCAAACTTGTTTGATTCCACTTATTTAATCAGTTGTTCTTAGACTTTAAACAACTGATTAGTTATAAGAGGTGTGGAATGAGACCTGCACCCACCAGTCCTTTGTGGACAAGATTGGTGATTGCTTTAAGATTACAATATTTATCAGTGTTTTAAAGTACCATTGGTTTTAAATTCATTTTACAGATTTACAGCAGAAGTTAACAAGCCTAATTACTGGACTAAATGCAACAAGAAGGAATGATCTTACCCCTTGGGCAACAAAAACTTCATACACGCAGCATATCCCAATGACTGTGATGCCTTGCTCCTTGCAAAGTGTGGCTACAGCGACAAGGAACACCGTCAAAATGATGGGTGTCCACACTGAAAGAAACATGATATATTGGTTAGTTTTTACTGAAGAAAAGAAAATTATATATCTGTTTCAGGCTCCCTTGAGAAACAGGAGACTTGAGACAGTAGAAGGATCTTTTGTAATCTTGTTTTTTTATAACGGCAGCCGGGCTGCATTGCTGGTAGAGGGAACTCTGCTGGATGCGGCATCTTCTCGGATTGTTCCAGCCCAAGAATGCTGAGAACAGTCATGATTCATCCAACAGGTGTTTCTGATATTCATTAATCCGGACTGAATGGGTTGACAACAGTCAACAGGTATATAAATTAAAATAATACTCTGGTTTATTTCTAAGAAACACCATGACAATGATTACCTTAAACTGTTGCAATAAAGGAAACATTCTGAAGTGTTTCATGCAACAAAAAAAAAAAAAAAGATCACCTTTTTATCTGGCACTGATGTGATGAGTGAAAAAGCATTTGGAACTGTTACATGCCTTTCAAAGGGGAAAAAGATGAAAAGATAGAACGCATACTTTCTGGTTTTGAATTGAAACAACCAACCAGCTGTGGTTGAGTATTCAGATCAAACATTTCAACAAGTTTATATGTTAAAACCTCTCTGCTTGGTACTCACATACTTACCAAAAGGGAATCATCTGCCAGTAGACACAGTGTCTCTGCTTCCATTTCGAGAAGCATGCGTTTGTCTTCTTATATTTTCAAAATGCTTTTTTTCATTCTCATTGTTACCAGTTACAGACAAATATGAAACATGATTTGTGGGCGGACCTCTGCTTTGACAAGAAAAGATTAGTGTCACTATTCATTATGAATCAATGGCACAAGGGTATGTGGTTACTGGACAGCGAAAATCTGTCCGTTGTGTAATGAGTAAGTAAAAACTCTGTATAATAAATGTCATCATAATACTTAAGACCTTAAAAATATGATGTTGTTTATGAAAACCAAGCCTTGTATATTAAACACAGTAGTTGTCAATGGCTTGTTTTTAAAATACCATGACACTAATAGCACAAAAATGAGCCAGACACTCTTAAATAAAACTTTTACTATCCATTACAGGATCAGAGCTACTAAATATCGACAGGTAGGGACTAATCAACCAGTTTGAACACTTCAGGCTTGTACTTTAACAGTGGGGGGGGGAAAAAAAAAACTAAAAAATAATTACAATAAGAATTATGAATAAGAGAGATTAATCATCGGCTAAAATGTTATGACGGGTCCATTTATTGGGTTAAAGCAAGCCAGTGATGGGGGCTTCTAGGTGGCACAACTGGCCGAGAGGGTAGCATCCTGTGGAGTCTGAACTGTGATGGTGCCGCAGCTATGCACAGCCGGTGGTCTAACTGACAACTTGGCTATACTTTCTGCGTAGTTTAGCTCCCCTGTCAATCTACAGTGGTGCTGCCAGCTCACATACACACAATTAAACCATATGCCCTTCAAAGTAATGTGGACAAAAAGCCAAAACGTTTAAAATGTAATAGATGTTCCCGAACATGCAACGCTGCACATCAACTGCAGACAAAGAGTACCAAACCAGTTTATCATTTATCTCATATTTCACTTGCATGTGTAGAGGATATCATTCATGAAGCAGGCAAGACTTGTCACCTGAGGACAGGTCGGGGAGGGGAGAATACTTCCGTCTTCCAAAGAAGATAGTTGGCATGATCTCCTTGTAGGTGTAGTTGGTCAATGGTCATGAGCTGACAGATCACCAAGTCAAAACACAACATGCCATTCTGATAGATGTGTGCAGATTGAAGTGTGTTCTTAAGGGCTCTGGGTGGGGAGCAGGTTTAGCTTAAGCACCGAGGACAAGTTCCAGCCTGTGCGGGGTGCCCTAACATTGAACCTGTCCCAGCAGGCATGCATGGCTCGGTGACACTGAATAGGATAAAGACAACAACTCTTACCAATGGACTGATCAGTGCCTTTTGACTTGGTGTAGGCCAGGAAAGCTGCCAATAGAAAGATTGAGGACAGCAGCTCAGCTCTTCCCACAACACCTGTGACCTGGCAGAGAAAGAAACAAAACTGGGATGGGTGAATGGCTTGAGAAAAAAATGACTCATTTCAACTGCAGATTGAATGCAATTAAGAGCATTATACTGGACATCAGCTTTGTTATACCAGTGGTGAATCCCCCTTTAGAAATTGCCTAAAGACTGGGAAGCTACCTCCACCATCGATTAACTACCAATACGGTTGAATCAGGTAATAACGTTTTATTAGAAAAGAAAAGGCCTTCTAGAAGTCCTAGATATGAGCTGAATACAAGCTGTTCTCCAGCCAGGCTTCAGTCCAGCTGTAGAACACTACAAGTCACTGTTTTTACAAGCTCCAAACAGAACATGTGAAATGTATTTCACAGGCTTCAAACGTCGATGTGTCACATAGAACAGATTTTCTTTTCCAATTACGAGTCTTGACATTTACGGGCCGAATAGTCACGGTTCACGGCTGCTAACAACCTGCAAGACCTTGTTGTGAAACTGAAAAGATGTGTGTAGCGATTAGAACAGCACGTATTGTGAGCGCAGATTTATGAGCAAGCATCAAATGACAGCAATGCAAATTAGGCATCATGGTTTAGCAGTAGTTTATGGAATGTGTCGAACAGCAAAGAGTTATGGAGACTTTGGAGTGTCATTCATTTCTTCCTCCCACGCAGTGAATATGAATATACTGCCTGAACTGAATTCACTCAAATTATCGTTCTGGAATGGTCACTGACAAACAACGCCAAGGCCACATCTTCCACCGCTGACTTGTGGTTACAGCCTTCTAGTTCATGCAACAGCTAACAGGCCATAAAAGATCGCATCAAGACGACCACAGTGCAGGAAAAAAAAAAAAAGAGAGAGTCAAAGTTATCCATTGGATTATAAACTCATGAAAAATTAGGAGAAAGTATGGAAAAGAATTTTGAACCAGGGCTAATTGGAAAAAAAAATAAGAGAGAACAAATGAAGAACTAATACCTTAATCGATCTAAAAAATACACTTACAAAATCTTCATAGGGTTTCATCCACTGGTTCATTCACTTCTTAAATAAAACAATAACACACTATCCATTACTGCCACCACATGGAGGTATCTGCAATGGCAGTTTGAACAAGAATGTGGGGGACAGTCATCTCAAGAGAAGTCTGAACCTTTGTCATTCAGATATTCAGTAACTAAATATAAACTGCCAGTTGCAATGAGAATGATGATGAGGTTAATTTCTCCAAATTCACAACAGCATAAACTGTCCAAATCTCACAGGAATGCAGACTTTCAAGCGTACACACACACACACACACACACACACACACACACACACACACACACACACACACACACACACACACACACACACAGCTCGAAACTCTCTCACCCAAATAAACATGAAGAGGAAGTCATGAACAGAACAGTCTGTTGTCTGTATTATCTCATGGAAGGCATCATCATGCACAAGTCTAAACTCATTTATGGAGAGAAATTCCAGATGCCACCGTCCTTGGGCTAAATCTCTAAGCTGGCTGCAAAAGCCCGTTTTGTGCGGAGACAGGGCGAATACCAACCAACTGACACATAACAAATCACAGGCCTGCCTTCATCTGAGCCCTCGTTTCAGCATCTCAGCCAAATAAATTCCCTGGCAAATATAGCTCAGCTCTTCACCACCCAGCAAGGCCAACTGGTCACTAAAACAACACATTGTCTTTCTTCCTGATGCTGAACGGCACCTTTGAGTTCTGCAGAAGTTATATTCCATTTCAGCATAATTAATGGACACACTGAATGAGCATAAAACCAGAAATGCTAAACTATGCATGATTATTTAAAATACAGAGCTTCATGAGAATTAAAACTCAGAAGACATGATAGAGGTGGGCAAAAGTCTTCACATTTTGACGCAAAGTAAAGGGATAAGAAGAATTTTGTCTTTTAAATATGATTTGATGAATCAAGGGCAGGGACATGAAGGTAAAACACTGTTAATGTTCTGTTTCCATACACGTGTTTGTGTAAGGCTAAAAGGTTCAGCAGCACAAAGGGAAATTCTGAAGCACATGTAGAAGTTCATACTTTATTATTCAAAGATAAACTGTATTTCACATAATACATTTCATATATATATATATATATATATATATATAAAACTTTTGCGAATGTAATCAAATCTGTGGCACTGTACAGCCCTGACGTTTTTTAAAGGATGATTTCAAGCTGATTCAAACTAATTCAATGAGTAATCCCCATGTTAATATGCATTAGATCAAAAACCTCAGCCCAGTCCATAAACTCAGAGATATCCAGCACTACTCACTCGAGCATCTTAATGGTGTGATATTTTTGGGAAAAGAGGCCAGTTGGCTTTAGCTTACAGTCACTGCATCTCGCTGATGATGGTTTTGTACATCATTTTGGTTTTTAAGACTTTTTGCACTCTATTGGGGCTCATCACTCTGTAATGGGTGTTCCAGTAATTCAGGTTCTGCTTGACCTTTGGCCTCAGTGCCCTTTTTGGAAAGGTAGTGTCCTCTATCTTCACTCTTCACCCCCATAGACATTTTTTTATACAGAGACTGTACAATCTTTTTACTGTGTTTGACTTTATCAGTTCTACATACTCTAGTCCACTAGCAGTCAGTTTTGTCCTCAGACTGCTGTCAAGCGTGCTGGATGTTTTAGCTGGGGGGGGGGGCTATTTTGGACTAGTTTAATATTTACGAACACAGGCTTTAAGAAACATCTTAATCAAGAATGTCCTGATTTGCTTTTTTTTGTCCCCAAGCTGAGTCTTTTACTTCCAGTCCATTAATATCATTTTTATACATAATGTAGCTATAAGTACAATAAGTACAATTATGCTACTTTGCAGTAAAATCACTACCTTCTTAACAAATGCATAATGTGACATTCTGGACTGATGTGTTTTGTTTATAGTCAAGATTCTGAAATATCTAATGTGTGTTTTATTGGCTCATGATCTAATTTAACTGACTTACCTTATTCTTTGCTACTAGTTACTGGAATATTCTGCCTCATTTTTGATGTAAGTAGGAGAATAAAGAAAATAAAAAAAAAAAACATACCAATCTTTGTTTGTTTAAAAATAGCCTGAAATTTTACATCATTCCAAAATGAATGCAGCTGAATCCCCACCTTCAGACGTAACTGTACACCCTAATAGGTATGTATGCACGTATGCACCCCTATTCATACGGGTTTCATAGGCTAGAAACTGCATTACTGTGTGTTTTACTCACAGCCTCGGTGTGGACAGGGTGGACGGCGAACAGCAGCGTGGCAACCAGGCTGGTGGGGCGGTCCAGGAGCAACCGGCAGAAGCGCAAGTAAAGGACGCACACTGCCACATGGAGAAGCACATTGAGCAGGTGGTAGGACGCGGGACTCAGCTCGCTCAGTAGGTAGTTGAGGCGGAAGGTGAGGACAGTGAGCGGCCTGTAAGATTTATGGCTCCTCTCCTGCACAGAAAGAAAGCGGTTTCAGGCAGAGGCAACCTTGCCAAGATTGCACAACCCTGCTCTTGTAAATCCTCAACACTAACTCAGGGTCAATTTCAGATTAGTTCTGAAGAAGGGATGATAATCAGGAATAGGAATGTGAACCCTAAATGTTCAACCAGAAAGTAAATTCACATATTTGAGAGAAACACGTGATTGTGGATTTACAGTTCAGCTGGATATCAAAATGGTTACACTTCACCAAGTGGTGCCAATAACTACACAAACACTACTTGGCTGGACAATATGACTTCTTTCTTTATCTGTTCTTGATGTCAGAAAAAATAAATACAGTGACATAATGTATGATATAAATTACATGAAGTATCATAATACTATATTTTTGTCATATCTCCCACCCATACTTAAATACAGCAATCTGTATTTTAAAGTACTGGGCAATATACAGTCTATAGTGGTATACTGTGGTTAAGGTTGGGTATCATAAAAATTGTTTTGATACTTTTCATGATACCAATCTTGATACCGATCCCTGAATGACATATTTTTCAATACATCCTGTTTAGCTACTCATTGTGGTTTAAATGAGAAGTGAGTGTGTGGTACTGGAAGTGGGTATATTTACTGACCAACACATTACAGAGGGATATTAATCAGGGAGTGCTTAACATGCATACATGTTCAATACCATGTAGACAGCCAATCAGCAGTCTAGATTTTGTAACGAGCAAGCTCACTGGTGGATGAGGACAACTAAGGTACTAGGGATGCAACGGTACTCGGTAAAATACCGGACCGTTCGGTACGCGCTGCACGGTCCGGTACGCCCTTGTGTACTGCGGTATTTCGGTTTTGCACTTCCTTTTGAAAATGGCGCTTAATGCTCACCAGGCTGCTGTTAAGCAGTAAGCGCCAGTGAGCGAAAGCCCTCCACCGTGAGTTACTGTCAATCACTGCTGTGGCTCCACCCAATCGCCCCCTCTCACACTGACGTAACCGGAGCTGAGCTCGCAGCTCGGCTTGCAGACGCGGGAAAAAGAAAAACAAACACGCACGGCCAGCACTAGCGTCCCGTTACTTTTGTCCATATTAGACCTAGTGCGCTGCGTGGACAAAAGTATTGGGACGCCTGACCATTACACCAACAGAGACTTTAATGACCCTGCATTCAGATCCATAGACTTTCATAGTTGGTCCTCTTTGCAGCTGCTATAATGGTTCCGCCCCCCATGCTCTGGACTCTGAGGGGAACTTGTTTT
>JBBPCZ010000034.1:10664583-10690643 GCA_037974445.1 Brycinus macrolepidotus
GGAAGGGCGTTTTGGAATTGTGAGAACTTCCCCCCCCCCCCCCCCCCCATTCACCCCAATTACTCAGCACAGTGCTAGTTAGCATGGATGTCTGTTAGCAGATTTATCCAAATTGGCACGTAATGTTATCCTCCAGGCACACAGAGCTGTCAAATTACATTAGTTCCACTTAGAAAAGAAGTGGTGGCACTTAATGTGAGAGGAAGCACGTGCTAACCTTCACTATCCCATTTTGGTAGCATCATGTGATAATGGGTGAAATTGGACATGACTGAAATTGACACTTCAAACAAAAATAAAAACAAAAAATGAGACGATGCAGCTCCCCGTCAAGAAAAATTTAAAGTTCTATATGTTTAAATGAGGTTGAATGTTGGCCTTGTGTGTGTGGTTGTGTTCTCTGCCTGTGCATTGTTCGAGAAAAACTAGTCTGTTTTTCATAGTTACAATTACTTTCATTTGGTGCCAAAATGACAAGCATGGTTCTGGGAATTCTAAAGCATTAAAGCAGTCTCATAATTTATCGGAGAGTTAGAGCCTGTGTCACAGGATAATTACCTGAATTCTGTCAACATCAGATTTGTGCCAGCAGCTGTTATATTCAAATGTTTTGTTTATTTTAGGTTGACTCACAGCTCTTGCTGTCAAACAGCCATGCTCACTTGTCTTTGAGTCGTTACATAAATACAAAATGCACAATCAAATATAGGAGGAACTTAAAGCTATGTAATACTTTTACAAGTTAAGCTTTTGACAAGTTCAATAGAGGACATTTTCACAAACTCAAACCACAACTCCTAACTTACTTAAATTATGGAATTTTCAAGTTTTCTGCACAAAGGCTAATGTTATATAAAATGTGATGGATTCTACATTAAATATGTCTATAAACTGAAAGGAATGGTTTCTTTGTGACCCATAAATTGCAGTTCTTACTTTCAAAGTCACTCTCAAAGTTTTCTCAATCTGTATATTCTGTATGATGATTTGTGTGTGTGTTTGCAGAGTGTGTTATCAGGGAAAGATGCTGAAATCATGGAGTACCAGCAGATGATTCGAGACCTCAGAGAGAAGCTAAGAGCTGCTCACCTGGATTCAGATAAAAGCAACATCATTGCACTGCAGCAGGTCCATAGCAAATCACAAGCCTTACTGTTCTCTATGAAGATACAAAGTTTTTACTAGTACTGCTTTAGGAAAACAAAAACCTTTTGTGATTTCGGTAACAGTAACTACAGCCCTACCACTCTTACACCTCTCACATTTTACCTGCACTGAATACTCTATGAATTCTAAATGTGTTGCTTTCCAAAAACCTTTATTTCTCACACTGTGCTTGTGTAGCTTCAAGGCCTTTCCTTCCTTTTCTGTCCATCTTCTGTTTGTTTCTCCTTTCAGTTGTTTCATGCTTTCACATTTTCCTCCTTTTTTTGTGACTCATTACTTACATGGTGCAGGTCATTTATGAGCTGTGTGGTGTAAGTATTTTTGTATATTTCTTTATTTTGATTTAATTTGACTTTGTAAATGTATCTTTTCCATTTTTCTGCCTCAACACATCACTTTTGTTGTCTTTCACATAAAATATGCTACCTGCCTTACATCTGAGTCTTTGCTTGTGACCTGCGGAGTAGTCCTGAAGATAAGTATAGGTATATGTGTGTTCTGCCATTCAAAGGCTGTGCAAGAGAGAGACCATCAGATCAAGCTACTCTCTGAACAAGTGAAGCAGTACACTGGTGAGATGGAGAAGAATGCCCTGCTTATAGAGGAGCTCAAGAAACCACAAAAGAAAGAAAAAGGTATGTTTTCTGCCATTTACAGTTGCTGGATGCAAAATTATAAGGCTTTTCCTTTTTTTTCCACTCTAACATTTCCTACTGTTATTGATAACAACTGGAACTAAACTTCCTCTGAGTGTACAGTAGACCATAGGTGACTGTTTTGTTAGTGACCTTTGTTTCCTTCATGGGACCATCTCCATAGAGAAAAGCTAAAAACAGTAATCTCAGAGTATGCTGGTGCAGTTAACTATACTATTTTGACTGATTTCTTGAGTGGTAGGTTTCATGTGGCAAAAATGTCTTTATTCTTCACGATCCAATTCCATTGCCCAGTGATGCAATAATAGAAAGACTAAAAAAATTGCAAATTGGAGCCAGTGGTTCCATAACTTCACTGTCATATCATTTGGGTACTTGCAGGACTGGGCTCTTCTCTGCAGCAGAGGAAAGTGGAAGAGCTGAATGCTAGGTTGCAGGCAGCTGAACGCCGGGCACAGCAAGCTGAGCGCACTGCCCAACTTGCTGAGACTGATGCCCGCGACAAAGACAAAGAGCTAAGCGAGAGCCTCAGCCGCATCCGCTTCTATGAATCTGTGAGTGAACCCAGTACCTTACATTCAGACTTGTAAGGAGCTAAAAATTTTGATGACTGTTAAAATAAGCCAGTGTAATATTATATGGTCTAAATGAATACGATTCCAATAATTTTAGTTAAACGGTACTTTGCTGATTGATATAATTCAGTTGTCGGTATGATTGTCAGTTGTCAATTGTCCACTTTCTTAAATTTTTAATGAAAAGCATGAAACAGTATACATTCACATAATAATATCAATCTAATGCAAGGCACTTAAAATGTAACCTTAAACCAAGTAAATAACTTGAAGTCTCACAATGTTGAACTCTCAAACGAGCAAAATTTAAAGAACACTGTCGTACTTAATAAAGCACCTCACAAACTGCTCACACTAGGGCTGTCCCTGATTAAAGATCTAACCAAATCAACCGAAACCAAAAGGCCTGATTTTTAAGTAACGTGATAAACAGAAGGTGAATAAAGAAATAAGCCACTCATATTTGGTTGGACTCATGAGACATCTTTATTATACTTTTGACATTTCATAATTATCTAAATTAAAGTGAACAACAATATAATTTAACAACCCAAGATATATAAATTCACTGGGAAACTAATTAACCCGCTACAGTTTTGTATGCCAACATCTCGCACACTTTCACACAATTTTTTAAGTGGTACCTCATATTCTAAATTGTACTGTGGTAAATAAAATATGCTATTAATTATGGGCCTGCCGACTAAAATGAAGATCATTTTAATGGCAGTCCCATATTATTCTTCACCTCTTCTTTATTTATTGTACACCAAAATAGATTTTTTTAAAGCTCCAGTTGACACATCAATTTTATCAACCAAACCATCAGTTAGTTGAACCCAATAAGCATATACACCAACACAAATTGACATACATACAGTTCAAAGCAGACATTGTCATAAAATATGCTCTGTGCAGCCTTTTCATGGACCTTAAGTGTACAAGTATGGTGTCAGAAGCTCCTCTGCACTCCTCAGCTTGCACAGTATTGTGTAATACGTAATGTACACTTGAATGTTTTGTTTGCTTTGAAGTATGTTTCTCCTTCCGTGTTGTTGCTGGATGAAATGTGTATGTGTCTGGTTCCATTTTAGGGCACGGATGGACTGGAAGCTGCCATAGCTGAGATCAAAGAGTGCAAAAACCAGATCAGGATCCGGGACCGGGAGATAGAAGCCATGACCAAGGAGATAAACCAATTGGAGCTGAAAATCAATGACCTTCTGGATGAGAATGAAGAGCTAAGAGAGCGCCTGGGTCAGTCACATGGAATAATTTTATATTTGTCTTTTTATAGAAAGTGTGTGTTACATGGGTCTTTTTTTACTCTGAGCATCTTATTTCCAGACATTTCAGTGTCACTGTGACTGAAATCATCGCTTTACATTTTGGCTTATTGTCTTTTATTAGGACTAAATCCAAAAGAAGAAGTGAATTTGACAGAGTTCCGGAGAACAAAGGCGCTGAAACAGAGACAGTACAGAGCAGAGAACCAGGTCCTGCTGAAGGAGGTAGTAAGACTTAGACTTTAAAATCTTTAACAACACTATTGTTTACACAAACTTTATGGTGTAGTATACTTTTTTTACTCTGAGGATAGGTCCAACATGTTGTGTATAAAGGTGTCCATTGTTTCCATTGTAAACACCCCAGTTAGAGCACTGGAACATGTGCGTTCAAGTTACTGATTGTTTCTTCCTGCTTTTACAACTCAGATTATTTAAATGCGAGACAGACATTTAACTTTAATCTACTTCAGCGGTCCAACAGCAAACCACAGAATGTTGTGAGGTCAGTGTGTCAGCCTCTTTGATTGTCTCTTAGATTGAACGTCTCGAGGAAGAAAGGCTGGAGCTGAAACAGCGTATTCGTGCCCTTGCGAAAGACAAAGGTAAAGTACCTTGTTAGTGAAATACTTTCCCAGGCACAAATTATACAAAAACAGCGTTCTCACTTAGGCTACTGTAGAATTTCCATAATTCGTTTACATAGAAGGTGCGATTTCAAATAGGTAAAGTAAAGCAAACTAAGTGAACTAGTTCTATGAATCATCAGTTATAATAGCAAGCTTACATTAGGATTCAGTGTATAGATTTGAGTGTCTCTGTCAAATAATAATATAATCATTAGGGCTGCACAGTGTCATCTGTTCATTATTATTGTGATATTGGTCTCTGCAGTACTGTTATTGCAGAAGGCTGCAATATGCAAATGAGCCTCTAACCAAATCACAGGGTTTGACAGAGTGACCAATCACAGCTCTATGTGAGTGTTACTGGAAGTTTTGAAGTATTCATGTAATCCAATAAAAGTCCATTTATTTTGGCCTGTCTTTACACCTTAAAGACACTGATTTTCCAAAATGTTTTTAAATGGTCCATATTCTACATTTTCCTTTACATTTTCCCATGATGTTTGTGTATCAAAAATATCATTCGTAATCATACGTCGTTCTTAAATGATCATTTTCCAGCCTGTTTTTTTCTTTACTATTAAACTGGCTGTTTTTGATATTGTTCCTTTAAGACTGATGTAAATTATCTCTTTTCAGACTGGCTGCACCATGTAGCATCTTATTTAAAAGACAACTTCAGTATGAATGAGCCTGGCTAAACAGCTGTAGATTTAAGAATATGGAGATTTATGTAAATATGTTGGTTTTGTGACATCACGAAAACTTTGTTTTTGCATCTTAGTTTTATATATGGGCTGTATGAATGGGGAAATGAACGTACATTTTGAAAGTTTAATAATATTTACATTTTTAATATATTGAAAGGCGTCGCAATTGCAATATGTAACGGTATCATTGCAATTCTTACATTGTTCATATTGTGCAGCCCTACTAGGCATTCTTGCATTTTCAAAAAGCAGTGTACAGCACTTAACAGTTACAGTTTTCTTTTCCAGGAATCACAGTTAGTAGTTCACTGCTTGACAATGATGGGGAGGGGCTGAGTAGATCCACTAGGGAAAGATCAGACTTCAGATCTACTGATGAGGAGATCAAGCAGAAAGTAAGTCTCAAGGAGATGGATGACTGAGTCATTTTGTACCTCTTTTGTTTGTAAATAAGAATGACCAATTATCAGTAATAAATAGATCATTTTGATAACAAACAAAAAACATTTGATTTGTAACACCCATAAGTTCAGATTACAACACTGTACTTTGTTTTCCCTGCTCCCATGTCTTCAGAACGAGTACCTGCAGAAAGAGCTGAGCAGCAGAGAGAAGGAGTTGGAGCTGAGGAGAACGGAATCCTCACAGTTCAAAGCCAAATGTGAGTGCCAGCCCAGGTTGAGTTAAAGTATGGCACCCATCACGTCATTTTTAACCACTGTGCTGTACTGGGTCACCCCTCTGCAGTGAACGAGATGCTGAAGGAGAATAAACATTTGGAGCAGAGCATGAAGGAGATCCTGCAGACCATCCAGGAGACACGGAGCAAAGCTTCTGCTCCGACTAGCATCAGAATCCCCAGCCTGGAGAGACTCGTCAGTGTAAGTTCTCCTACACCAAGAGGCCTTCTTTGACCTGTACCGTTTCTATCCTGGTAACTTTTATCTGTGCAATTGGAATAGATTACAAAACATTACAATACAGTACAAGACGAGGTATAACATCACAGGACAACACTAACAGTAATACGTGACTGTCTGATAAATGAAAAAGAAAAAGAGAAAGAAAAAGGAACAAACAAGTATTTTATTGAGTTTACTATTCCTGTTTTATACTACATACAAATTAAGTCCAACTTTTATTTCTCCCTGATATTGAAGTGTCTTTAAATGTGTCACTATAGGTTCCAATTAATCAAACCAAAAAATGTACTGAAAATCATGATGCATATCAGGTATTGAGAAAATGTCATTGATACTGTGATTATGCATTTTTGCCATATTGCCCACCCCTACTGACACATCCTATTTAAATTCGATAGAGGCGTTCTACAGACCCTATGTCTTGTTATGACCAGGCTCTGGAGATGAAGTACTCTGAAGGAAAGGTGGATGTAAGCGCACATCTGAGGGCCCAGGTAGATCAGCTGACCGGCAGAAATGAGGAACTGAGGCAGGAAATGAAGGCAGCTAGAGAAGATGGAGCCAACACACTCACTCAGCTAATGAGGGCCAATGACAAGGTTTGTCTCAGACTCTTTATCACTGTGAATGAGAAAGAGATGTAAGTCTGAAATTAATTTAAACAGTTCTTTGTCATTAAAGTCATTAAAGTTGTAAAAGTGAAGTTCAAAAGAGGCTGTAAAAATGTAAGTGCGTAAAAATGAAGATGGCTGTTCATTTATTTTTAAAATCTGTTCAGATTGCACGTTTGGAGAGTGAGATTGAGGCAGTACGGCTGACAGCTGGCGCAGCTGTACCTCATAAGACTCTCCCATTACCTGAGGAAATGGCAGCGACCAGTATGCAGACGATTAACTCCCTCAACGAATACATGATCCAACTGTTACAGGTTTGCATCAGACCACCCGACATGTGACTGAACTGAAATAGCATCCTGTTTTTTCATAGTTTTAAATGCAGTATTTTTTACCAACTTTTAGGAGTTTAAAAACAAAGAAGATTCCAGCAAGCAGCTCAGTCTGGCCTTGGAAGAGTACAAGAGGAAATTTGCCGTGCTACGCCACCAACAGGGGTTACTTTATAAAGAATATCAAAGGTTCGTACATCCTTAATGGTAAATCAACAACATTTCTGAAGAATGAAATATTGTTGTGAATTGTCCACTTTTCTTTTAGTGAGAAGGAGTCCTGGCAGAAGGAGAGTGAATCTTTTGCTGAGAGGAAAGCCAAAATGAAAGAACAGATAGAGGTGGATTCAGCGAAGATCAAAGAATATAATGTAAGTACCTACAGTAAAGGTTTATCTTTTATAAGATATTTGAATATTGAGTTCAAAATGTTTAACCCTTAAAATCGTTCATGCATTACTTGTTCTTTTAAAGCCTTAAACAATGTATAATGTCGACCCAAACACACAGAACCTCCAAATAACGACATACTTTTGACACGCTAGCGCATCATTCGGGTGCTGAGCGTTAAACAAACAGTTTATTCAAAAAAATATATTTTAAAATGACTTCTTAATATTCCAGTTCACTTTCCATTCACTCATCCTGTTGGCTTGTGTGTGGATTCTTAGAATTTGTTGGAGGCTTTGGAGAAGGACCCAGTTGAGATCAGGAGACAGATGTCTGAAGCTGCCCGTAAGATGACAGTGCTTAGAGTGAACGAGAAGTCCCTGACCCGCCGTTACACCACCCTTTTGGAGCAGGAGCAGCACCTGAGGAAAGAGAATAACAAGCTAAAGGATGACTTTGTCCAAATGGAGGTTGCCATCACCGAAAGGATAGGTTATCTACAGAGGTTCAAGGTGTGTTCAAGTTTCCTTTTATTCATTGATATTTTTATTTAACTATCATGTTAGAATAAAATTGAAGGAAAAGTCAAAAGAGCCTCTTAATGCTGATATGATAAGGCCATTGAAATATAGTTTAGTCTGCAAACATGTGGCAGTTTTAAAATTAATGTACATTTGACTTAAAATGATTGTGCTGACTTTGGCAGGAGATGGCTGCGTTTAAAATGGCGGCACTTCAGAAAGCTCTAGATGATAGTGTTCCGTCATCAGAGTTGGAGAGGGCAAACAGGCAATATAATGATCTTACAATCAAATACAGAGATCTACTTCAGAAGGACAATTATCTAGTTCAGAGGACCACCAGTCTGGAACATCTGGAGGTATGGGTCTATATCTAATGAAGTTATGAGCCTTTGTTTTGTGCTCTGGTCTTAGTAACATGAAGACCGTTACACTGTCTGATGTGGTTTCAGAATGAAAATGCCTCCCTCCGTGAGCAGGCCATTTCCATCGGCAAAGAGCTTGAGATCACAAAAGAGAAGCTGCACACTCTAGAGCAAGCCTGGGAACACAACAGGACTATTGGTAAACCTCAGTGATGCACTTTTCTAACAGCATATTATTATGCTTCTCTACTGATTCAATACATGCCTAAGAGAAGAGAGTCACCCGTAATTTGCAGAAACTTGAATGCAGTACAGCTGAAAGCACTTTTTAAAAAGGTTTGTGGGCAGAGTTTCTCGAGACAAAGGCCATATTTTTTTCTGTATGTTTATATAGATGTTATGTCACTGCTTGACTGGATGGAGCTGATTCTTTGTCTGGTATTTTCAATTTTGTGATGGAAAAATGATAGAATCTAATTACACTTTTTAGCTGATAGGAATTCTCTGCGTACTGGGATTTGTTAATCTATAAACGGAGGCAAAAACAGCATAAATGTTGTTCTTATTATTGATATTAGAGAGTTGAGATCATCTGACCCTGTTTAACTCAGAAGTGTAAATGTGGAGTCTTTCTTTGAAAATGTCATTGTCCATCAGAAGCTTAGTTTTTTTTCCATTTACGCTCAGCCTTTCTGTGTTTCTTCTTTGTTGATTTGCAACCGCAGTTGTGTTTCTCCATGGTGCTTTCTGTTTACCATGACTCATTTTAGCCCTCACAGGTGCTAAATGACCCTAAGAACTTTAGAATTAAACTAAATAAAACTAAAAGGGGTGGAGGTGCCGGACGCTTTTTATGGAAAAGCTGTGAGCTAGCTGAGACAGAGAGACAGAGAGAGCTTAGTCCCTGCAAGCACCATTTACTCCCTTTTCTCTTAAAAGTTTGTGTCTGGGCAAAGTGTTTCAAAGATTGAAGGTTGATTTGAGTGACCCTGGTGGTCCTGCAGATAGAGGCCAACATTACTCTCGTCCAGAGTCTGACATCCGATCTCTGTCTTGTCCAGCTGTATTACTGTACAGATGTGCAGGGAGAACCTGACCCTAAATCTTGCTTAGATATGTTTCATAAACATCTATTTTTAAAAAATGCCAGTGAGTAGGCCAAACAGACCCTTGATGAGGTCATTTAGCTGAATATTCAGCTGCCCATGTGTGCAGGTGGAGAGAGCAGTATGGATAAGGCAGCTAAGGCTTTGGCCAACAGTGAGACTGTGTCCATATCCAAACGTATTACCACTCTGGAGATGAAGGAGCTGAATGAGAGGCAGAGAGCTGAGCATGCTCAGAAGATGTATGAGCACCTGAGGAACTCTCTCAAACAGGTGGAGGAACGCAACTTTGAGCTGGAGGCCAAGTTTGCTGAGGTGAGTCTGCAGCCTGGCACCTGTAAAACCTGAACACGAGGCATTAAAGCACAATGAAAATAATGTATGTCATTTGTAACCTGTCCAGATGGCGAAGCGGCATCTGGAGGCCCAGCGGGTCGAGCGTGAGCTACGAGACGACCTCGCTGACAGTGTTAGTAAAGAAGTCAGTGATGCAGACCGGCAACGCATTGCAGAGCTGGAGAAAAATGAAGCTAAGCTCAGGATTGAGGTGTCCAAGTAAGCTCAGGGAAATGTAGTTAATATCCTAGCAGCAACGCATTGTATCTTCCTATTACAGTAATACACTATTTTTCTCATCTTATAATAATCTTAAGGCAACAATGGGTGTTAATTGGATGTGATGTGTTCAGGTTACGAGAGGTTTCAGACGTGGCCAAAATGCAGGTTTCTGCTCTAGAAGCCAGGCAGCAGTCCCGAGAGAAGGAGGTGGAGGCTTTCAGAAGGCAGGTGCTCGACTACCAAGTAAGACATTATTTCCTAAAGTCCTAACCAGGTTTAGAATGTCTGATATGCATAGTTCATTAGGTTTGCTTGTGTCGCTTCATTCGTTTACTTAAGCAGGGACACTTTAATAATTGAATGGAGTATCTGATTGTTTACAGGCAAGGGTAAACTATAGTAACAAACAGTAATAGTTTCCTCCTTCACATAATGGCCAGGCTCAGTCCGACGAGAAGGCCCTGATCGCCAAACTCCACCAACACATCGTGGCCCTTCAGCTGAGTGAAATGGCTGCCATCAGCAAGCTAGAGGCCTCCACTGCCCGCTTGCAGAAGCTGGAGGTCCAAAAGCTGCGGGCAGAGCAGCAGTTGGATGCTCAGCAGCAGGCGCTTTGGAACGCACGGCAGGAGGGGCGTCAGCGTGCCCGTCACCTCCGCCACGCTTTGCAGGCATTACGCACACAGTTCTCTGGAGCCCTACCACTTGCCCAGCAGGAGAAATTCTCTAACACCATGCTGCAGCTGCAGGAGGACAGACTGAAGGCCAGACTGGAGGCACGCAGGGCACAGGAGGAGCGTAGGACGGCAGAAGGGAGAGCCCAGGAGCTGGAACTCCAGCTGAAAGGTCTGGAGGAGCTCATGGCCACACTGAAGGATGCTAAAGGAGCACAGAAGGTACTGGTAGAGCATCAGGGATAAGCTGACTGATAAAGATTGTACTTAATTTTTCAACTTAATTTTTTAAATATATAAATAGTTCTTAAAGTTGTTCTTCAAATTAATATAAATGAGCTGTTTTTAAAAATGTTGTTCAGCAGAGCATTTCACCGGCGGTATTAGAGAGCTCTGTTCAAGTGCTGACCTTTCTGACCCACACAGGTGAGCGAATGGCATAAGAAGTTGGAGGAAGCTCGTCTGCAGGAACTTCGGAAGAACAGGGAGCTGGGGGCTCAGAAAGAAGAGATCAGGTACCTGAAGAACATGGTGGCTGAGCAAGAACACGCCATCAGCAACCTAGAGGAAGAACTGGTGCAACAGAACAATGTAAGGCTGTCATTTGACATTTTTTTTAAATGGATAGAAATGGAGACAATTCACCAACAAAACACTTGTAACAAGAATACAAAGTATTTTCAATGAAGTCTCACCAATAAAATAGTTCATGTAGGTTAAACAGATAGTAGAATTTAATACCTTAACACTTTTAATCCAAAAATGTATGTTCAGTTTATAGCAGAGGTACTAAAATTTACACATCTGAAAAGGTTTTGACTTGGCTTCAGTTCTGAGATGAAAATGGTATGAAAAAGTTTGATTCCTTTCTCCCAGCTTCTGGAGGGGCGGCAACTGTCCTGGGATCAAAGAGAGGTGGAGCTGGAGCGGCAACTGGACCTCTATGAGAAACAGCAGAGTCAAATTATTGGTTCTGCGCAGAGGGTACTGCCTGCAATTCAATCACTCCGTAGCCAGTAATTTAACATCAGAACCATATTTAAAATAGCTTGTTTTATTTTATGCCCGTTAAACGTCTCACCTTAGTTTTCTTTGTTTCTGACAATTTTCAGCTCTCTTTCCATTACATCAGCTGTCTAAAATGGTTCCTTCTTACCTAAAATGGTTACATATGTGTTCCTGTGCTTGGTTGGTTTTAGTTTGAAGAAGCAACAGGCTCTCTACCAGATCCAAGCCAGCCTCTTGCCCAACAACTGGACCATGCTCTGAGTAAAATAAAGGAACATGTTCGCACTATTCTGGAAACGCAGGCCACTTGCAAGACTCTGGAGGAGGTCAGTAGTGTAATACAGTGCAGTACAATACAATGGAAAATAGATACAGTTATATTTAAATAAACATGATAAAATAAACAGCGTCCTCATCAGAACCATTCACAATGCAGCGTCGTAACAGTGCTGTAACTGACTGTTAATGTCATTAAGAGTAGATTTAATATAAAACTTAAACCACAGAAAAAGAAACTTAGGTATCATTCCATGCACTTCATTATCATTGTATTTATTACAACAATTGTAAAGCAATCCCTGTATGGGAGTTGGATCAAAGAGAAATGCAAGTATCAGGATCAAAATGATAATTGCTTTATTTAGAGCATGAGAGACTTTTGAAATAACTGAAATCATAGGGTGTGTATATGCTGTAGACGTACTGTGTGGTTTGAAATGTGCTTAACTGCTTGCGTCTGTTAAGACAAAGAGTTGATTAGCCAAGAGCAGTGTCTGGCTGATATTGTGTTTGTTAAAAAAACCTTATACTCATGCTTTGACACACAGGAAAAAGTTCTAATATCAGGCTTCCTTTACTTCACTACTATTACACGCACAGATATTTGATCTAACACAGATCAGTCTAACCATAGACATAGTACAGCAAGTGAAGCACAGTAACAGGGCCAAACAGAGCTAGAATGGCGCTGTATCTACTTAATTTTATTGTCTTGTTGGAAATACCAACTGGGCATGAGACAAAAGACATCATTTTCAGTGTATTGAAGGGAACACGTCACCTCAGCCTCTGCCAAATCAACACCTGTGGTATAATATTTATTAATGAGCAGTGTAAGGGTTAAATTAATACATTGAAGCATCTCTGTACCTAATCTGAGTAGCAGTCAGATAAGTGGACTCTTGCTCCACCTGTCTGCGTTTAGAGGTACCCACAACAATGGCACATGTAACTTGCTGTTCCATGATGCTGGTCTCTGAACTTCATTGTTTTTGTTTATGAGTAGAAGCTAAAAGAGAAGGAGGCAGCACTGTGGCAGGCAGAGCAGAACATTCTGGCACGAGACCGAGTCATCAATGAGCTGCGTCTTCGCCTCCCAGCCGTCGCTGAGAGGGAGAGGCTCCTTGCTGACCTTAGCAAGCAGGAGGATTCAGACAGTCAGCCAGCCCTAAAGATCGCCCATCAGACCATCAGCAACCTGCAAGGCCGTCTGGACCAGAAAGAGGAGGTTCTTAAGAAGTACCAGAACCTTCTTGCCAAGGCTAGACAGGTACTAATGCTAATGTACGGAGGTGCTTGAAAGTTTGTGTACCCTTTAGTATTTTCTATAATTATGCATAAATAAGACCAAAGAGACTAAAAGAGAACAAAATTAAAGAAAACAGACAAAACTATATACTAGGTAATTTATTTATTGAGGAAATCTGTGACTGGCAAAAGTATGAAGAATATTGATGTGCATTTGATTTAGTAATACATAACACAAAGACCCACTGTTACACTGGTTTTCAAAACGGAAAAATAAGAGTTCAAAAAAGCAATTGAATACTCAATTAAACTGTCTACTTCTAACAGGAGCAGGAGGAAATGTCAAAAAGGTATGATGAGGAAATGAGGAGCCTGCACCAGAAGTTGGACCTGCACACAGACACGTCTCTGGACCGCTTCAAACAGACTACTTTGGTGAGATTATGCTCAAAGTTTTAAAGACAAATACTGCGGAATTTGAGCCTGATGTGGTCACATGGCATGTCGTACTCCTTAGCCAGTTCTAACTCAAACCACTTGCCTCCCTGGTAAAGACTATAGCTGGAATCCTTAATAGATTTTTATTATTAAAATAAGGCACTATTGTAAGGTTTTAAAATGTGAACGCCTACAGTTAGCTCTTGTGTCACTAGAATGCCAATTTTTATATAATTCAAGTCAATAGTATGCCAGGTGTCATCTATAACAGATACCTGAATCATTATAGACATTAAATTGACTGCTTACGTGGTTGTATCCTGTAGGAACTGATGAAGAAACCAACCATCACCGTGCCAACCACAAAGCAGCTGGCACGTCTGGCTGAAATGGAGCAGACAGTCGCAGAGCAAGACACATCTCTCACTTCCCTAACGCACAAGTTGAAGGTGCTGACTGCTGAACTGGAGAAACAGAGACAGGCCACAGCTACTCAGACTAAAGAACATACAGCACTAACAGCCAAGTGAGTCTGACAGTCAGCGGGACATCATATGGATAGCAGACCAAACGCACACAGTCCGAAACCTGCTTGACCTGATACTAAGCCCGATAGCATGCCATTTTAATTTTGCAGGAGAGAGTCACAAAAGCCAGCATATTTGCATGTGTCGATCTGTTTAGTCTACAGTAGGTTAACCTATATTTAAGTTACAAACAGTGTTTCGGCTTTTTTGAATGAATTACAGTGCAGCCAGTCAGGACAGATATTATTTAAACATATCGGACTTTCAGTTTCAGTTTCAAAAATAGCCTGTTTAATTCTAAGAGATAAAGAGAAGTTTGAAAATGATCATGTAAAAAACTTTGGCTGTTTCTGATGCATAAAAGCACATACATATGGATGCTTTTAAATGTTTTTTTTCCCCTCTGCTGGTTCCCCCTAATGTATCAGGCGTCATACTGGTTAATGTATGTCCAGTCAGCAGTCCTAGTGATTTTTAAACTGTTTCAGGCTAGAGGAGAGGCATTCATCACAGATGAAGGCTGTGTCTCAGGAGGCGGAGGAGCTGAGATCCCAGCTGTCCCAGATGGAGAAAGAGCTGCAGTACCTACGTACAGAACTGGAGGCCCAGAAAGAGGCTAATGTGCGCTCACCAAGCAACACTATGAAAAACCTGGTTGAACGTCTGAAGGCCCAGCTTGCCCTTAAAGAGAAGCAACAGAAGGTAAGTTTCACTATTGTGTTCCAGAAAGCACATCTGAAAGCTTATGAGATTATTTCTCATGTAACTTCTGTGATGTATTGTGTGAGAAAGTGTATTTAACTCGCTTTTGTTAACTTTGCTTTAGGTGTGTTTTCCTAAGGGAAGGCTGGATTGTTTATAGAATTTATTATATAATATTTCATTTATAAGTTATTATTTATTTATTTATTATTATACATTACATATAGTCTTATTCTGTGTAGGCTCTAAGTAAGGCTTTGCTGGAGCTTCGTGCAGAGATGACGTCTCATGCCGAGCAGCAGATCATTGCAAACGCAGCCCAAAAGGAGGAGTCCCTCAATATTCAGCAGATTGTGGACAAGCAAACCAAAGAGCTCAAGGTTAGCAACTGGATACAGATGGTGAATGCATACAAAGAATTGTAAGGTTTTATGTTTATATGCATTCATTTGTGAAAAAAACTAGTGGTCAACACTTGAGTATGCAACCAACTTCAGAGCCACAGAAGGTTCAGTGTCCCCCACCCCCCACACACAAAAAAGTGAAATTTCTCTGGGTATCAATGTCTTTTAGTATATTCAGTCTCTGTCTTTGCTGGCAGGCCCGTGTGAAGGAGCTGTCTGAAGAGCTTCAGGGCTGGAAGGAGAACGTGAGAACAGCAAAAACTCGAGAGAGCTCTCTAAAAGAGGAGCTAGAAAGCCTCAATAAGGAGCTGCAGAGGAGTCAGAAGAATCAGAGCAGGCTCCAGAGTGAGAGAGACACTCTGGAGCAGGAAAGAGAAGAACTCAAGCAGAAAGTCAAGCGACTCAGCAGTGGACTACAGGTCAGGCAGAATGGCCTCACTAATCACTGTTACACTGTATTCTTTATCATACTGTAGCTACATGAGTATACAGACTGCTGTTTCTTACAGAGACCCAGAGTATGACTGATTCCCTAAGAAATCCCATTGAGAAAGAAAGGAACAGGGGAATCCCAAAAGTGAAAGCCATTTACGTGGCGTCTGTCAGCACAGTGACTCGCTTTAACAGCAGTGACTGTGCCTAGACAACACTCTGCTATTCGTCACTTTTTATTTCCTCTGTGACTTTTCTTGTAGGTCTTCAGGGGAAAAAATGTTGACTCCAGAGTTGTACAGTCTCTTTTGAATACAGGTCTTTATAGGGCTATGTGTTAATGAAAAATGTGTACGTTACAGGGTCAAACTGAATTTGAAGTTAAGGGCACGTCTGTAGAGGCTCTACAGAAAAAGATACGCAAGCTGGAGTCAGAGCTGGACAGGAAGAGCCTGCCAGAACCTGCAGAAAGAAAGACCACAGTGAGAGATGACAAGGTGAGCACACATAGTAATTGTAATCTGCTGTGAGGTCACTGTCTCATCTGCTTTGTAAAGATAAAATATAGTCTCAGTATTAACAAAGCTTTTGATAAACAAGGTTCTACTGACGGGCACTAGCTAGGATCATATTAATACCTTCTGATAAGTTGCCTTGTTTGCTTGAGAACTTGTTTAGCCCACAATATTAATTAAGCTTTTGTTGCCTTTGCTGCACCACTTTGTTTTCTAAATTATGATAAAAACAATTGAACTAATTGCCGAATGCTTTAACTAAAAGTAGTCTGTAGTTGATTTCTTAGCTTCTGTTATTGCAGTCTTCTAAAGAAGAACTTGTGAGATGGGAGGAGGGGAAGAAGTGGCAGGCTAAGATGGAGAAAGTCCGGAACGTTTTGAAGGAGAAGGAAAAAGAGACAGACTCCCTCTCTAAACAGCTAGCTACACTGAAAGAGCTCTATGGAAGGTCACAAACAAAATACTGTATCCCTCTTTAATTTTCATTTAAAATATGCCAACATTTGATAATGAAAACAAGGCTAGATCTGGCTTCAATAATGCTGGTGCTTTGCCTCATGCTGTGCAGGCTGGAGCAAGAGAAAGTGGGCCTGCAGAAGAAGCTGAAAAGTCGTGGTGTGACAGCAGATCAGGTGGTAAGCGCACGGACACTTGAGACTGATAAAGAGATCGAGGTACTAAAGAAAAGGAACTGTGAGCTGGAGCAGCAGATTGACATAATGAGGTACATTTTCGTCGTTACACCGTATCATCTTACGTTAAATCAGGGGTTTCTAATCTTATCTGCAAAAGGCCTGTGAGGTTGAAGGTTTTCATTCCACCAAGCAAGAGCTTTGTTGAAAGCTGAGACCAACAGATTTAACAAGTGGAAACAGGTGTGCCTCTGCCTGTTTTAAATGAAAACCTGCAGCCACAATTGCCAAAGATGGAAATTAGCGGTCTAATCTGTTGTAATTGCAGTAATAACAGTGGCAGTTTTATAGTACAAATTTCATGTCTGATGTTCAGACAGCAACAAGCTTTACCTCGGGACGCTGCAATGGAAGACATGAACCTTAGAAACCGCTATCTAGAAGAGAGGCTTCATTCTCTAGAGTCTCAGCTGGCAAAAGAACCTCCATCCAGGCCATCTGTAAGTATTCCTGTCTCTATCTCTTTGGTTCTCCTTCTTTACAATTTCTGATACACAAGTAATCACACAAATAAAGGTAATGGAATCACAGTTCATTCAACTTCATTACTCATTAAAGGAATACTTCAACCAAACATGCTAATATGGTACAAAAAGTGTATAATAAGATTTGCCAATAAGATCAGGCAAAGTTGTCCCCATTATCTTTCATTATTTACTGGCTAATTCAGCATCACTGGCTGAAGTTTTCCTTTAACTCTTCTCACTCATCTTCATTATACTTTTCCTCTTTTCCAACATTTGCTTACAAAGGATAAAAGTGGGGTTTCATCTTCCCAGTTCAGATTATCTTCCTTTGAAGTCACACATAACAGTCAAGATGAAAATATGCAGTCTTTCTCATTAAGCAAAGGCAAACTACCTCATCTACAAGAAGATTATGAGGAGATACCTGATTCTAGCACAATGCTGAAACCGCAGACAGTTATGATTGACAGGGGAACTCAAGCTGAAATCTCTACTGTATATCAGGCAGCAGCAGAGGAGAGTGGAGATGAAGAAAAGGAGCGCAAATTTATTCCTGCAGGAGAGGATGGTACTCTACACTCAGGTGACCTTGCAGGAACTGATGGAGATGAAGATGATGGGAAAGGAGGGGATGCAGAAGGTGGTGATAACAAAACTATAGATGAGACCAAGGCAGAGCATGAAGAGGAAGGAGGCATAGAAGATGACCAAGAAGGGCAGCCTGTAAAGGAGATGGAAATGAAAGATAATAAAACTGAGGAGGAGGAAAAGAAAATTGAGACGAGTTCAACAGGTCAAGGCTCAGCAGAACCAGAGAGACCAGAGGAGGAACTTAACAAACAAGAACAAGTTGAGCAAGAGCAGGGCAAACCCGAACATGCAAAGGAAACAGAAACATCTGTGACTGAGGAAGAATCAGCTCTGGAAGAGCCAAACCAGGACTTGCATAGATCTACAGAGACTCATAATGGTCAAGAGAAAGAACCAGAAGCAGAGATTCTTTCCTCTGAGCAGCAAAGACTCAGTGCTTTGGAGGGTGGATTAACAAAAGAAGAACAAGCCCAGGAAAAAACAGGAGAGACCTCCATCCCATGTGCTGTTGTCACCAAAGACCTCCAAAACCTTTCTGATGGGTCACAAAATGAATCTATTAAGGACAGCAATCTTGAACCAGTGACTTCTAGGACTGCCTTAATTGATGGAAGTAAGCAGGGGAGGCATAGCAAAGTGGCACCACCAAAGTCTCACAAGGTACCATGAGGAACAACAAAGTTCCCGAAAGCCAGCCTGGTAGTTCTGTAGGCGTCCTGTTAGTGTTCTTTTCCATTTTAATGGAGTTGTGCTTGTTACTGTACTGTAGCAGCCATGTATTGTTGCCAGACCCTGACCCTGACCTGTTACTTATTTACTTTTTCCATTAATTTGTTGTTAACATGATGTCATTTTCCGCACAGACATCTGGCAGGGGTTCTGGTACACCATCACAGAGGGAGAATGGGCTACAGAAAGAGAACCTCAAAATATCCGCTGAGAATCTGGAGCTTCGCTTTCAGCTAGAGCAGGTCAACAAAGACCTGCCGCGCCTTAAGGTACAGCCAAGTTCTTACTCTTATTGGAATGCAAAAGCCAAAATGCTAACATAGAGCGTACCAATTACCACAACTTTATTTGCACAATGCTAACTAGCCCCTGCTCATTTTGATTCATAAGTAGCAACATTAGCATTTATTGAATGAAATATTCCTTTAAAAAAACAACTAGGACAGTTCCTTCGAGGCACTTTACCAACAAAGCTTGTTTTGAACATAGCACATTGTGGCACAATGAGGACGATATCCAATTATTCTTCATAAACAGGATCAGGTTTCTGACCTCAAAGAGATGTGTGGTGTGCTAAAAAAGGAAAAAGCAGAAGCAGAAAAGAAGCTGGGGCATGTCCGTGGGGTAGGTCTTAGTATCCATCATCCTATCTTAAAAGGATATGTTCTGCATTGTTTAAAAATAAATAAATAAATAAAATCAGTGGTGTGCTGTCCGTAGTTGGTCTGTCTTGTTTGACTTTTTTGTCATGCTCCATCAATATGTTAAAAAGGTTTGGCTGGTAAGTTACTTTCTCATCAATGCTGTCCATGGGTTCTTTTCTGTGCAGTCTGGGCGAAGTGGAAAGACAGTCCCTGAGCTGGAGAAGACCATTGCACTGATGAAGAAGGTGGTGGAGAAAGTGCAAAGAGAAAATGAGAATCTGAAAAAGAGCTCGGCCGCCGCAACCCAAGAGCAGCTGACCACTCTGGAGCGAGAACATGAGAAACTGAAGGTTAAAGGGATTGAAATGTACACAATTGTCCCCTCAAATGTAGTAATTCAGCTAAGAGAAGTCTGATGTCTGAAGTTTACTGCTTTAGTTTTGTGCTGCAGCTACGAGGCTAATCAGCATCTTTCTAACTGCACGCCTGATGTCACACACTTGCCTCAAATTGTGTTGTCGTTCAGCAATCTGAAATAGATTTGCTTCTTTTCCACCAAAATATTGCTTTCATTTTCTGCTATGTTTTTAAGTTATGTCACCGCAGCTCTCTCTTTTGGTACAGGCTGAATATGAAAAGCTGAAAGGGAAAACGGAGGGCCAACTTACATTGAGACTCGAATCGAAAACTAAGGGAATCGAGAAAATTGTGATGGAAAATGAGCGACTGCGCAGAGATATTAAAAAGGTTTTTTTCATTCTTCAGTGGAGTGTACCTCGTTTAAATCATTCAACTTATGTTGAATTAATCTACGGCTTGGATTACAAGAGGAGTGTTGTACTCCAATACAGGAATCTGAGGCTGCAGAGAAGCTGAGAGTGGAAAAGGCTAGTCTTGAGGTAAAAAATGAGAAGCTGAGGGCAGAGCTTGAGGAGACCACCCAGAAGTTCCTTTTGGCTCAGTCCAAAGGGCCATCTTTAGAAAAGACAGACACCAAGACCTGGAAATCTACAGTTGTGGCAAGGTACTATACTAACTGTAATTAATTTTCCTTTCCTTCCCATGAAAACAATCTCTGATATTCATAATCTGAATGCCTTATAATTAATACTCATGTTCTGCAGGTTGTTTGAAAATAAAATAAAAGGGCTTGAGGGTGAAATCTCCAAGAAAAATGCAAGTCTCTCAGAGCTCAAACTGCAGCTCACAGAGGCCTTCGAGAAAGAGCAGACAGCACGGCGTACTATCATACAGCTAAAAGAACAAGTATGTTAAAATCATTTTGGGATGACTGTTTATATTTATGAAAACATAGTTATATATAATATATATATATATTTCCCCACCAGGTAGAGCTCCTGAAAAATATTCCCATAGAAGCAACCACTGATGAGGGTCTTGCTGCTCAGTTCCAGTCTGTTAGGTAAGGTGTATAACAGGCACTGTATAACAGAGAGGAGGTGAATGACGCAGCTCATTTTAATTCTTAAGTAACATCATATAATGCCACTTGCACAACAGACTCACTAACTATCAGCTGGAGAGGGAGAAGGCTCAGCTTCTTCAGCAAATTAAGAAAATAGAAGAGCAGTTTGGAACCAATGTGATGGGACCAGGTACCTTTATACTAAATGATAATGAACGTTGTTGAATGATCTTATTCAAAACTAGGTCATCAAATTAACTTCTTGTGTCATATCTTTCTAGGATATAAAGAGCTTCAGGCCCAAATAGAAGCAGCCAACACTGAAAAGAGTCAGCTGCAGGTAATATTTCACAGTAGTATTTTTGTCTTCATCCCAGAGTTAGATTCTGTAGGGGAGAGCAGGGCACAACCTGACACATTTTGTTTTTTGCAAAAAAAATTAAGTACAAAAAAAAAGGAAAACGTGGAAGATAAATGTTTGGCCACAAAAGTAGAAAAGCTAATATCAGAAAGATATATTTTTTTTCAATCATGTTTATTTGCCTTATGACCACATATTGTTTACTTGCTTCATGTACTTTTAACACATTACAGCCAAGAGGGCTATTAAATTAATATAGGTGGGAATTCTGAGACTTGCACACAACTTACAAATAAAAAAAACACAGATGAAAACATTTGTTTTATAATCCAGTTGGTGTCAAAATTGGCAGGTGCATTACTGTGACATAAGCAAAAGCATGTTCTACATAAACCTGTTGAACTACATAAGTCAATGCTACATTTTTCATCATTTAATTTGTGCCTTGTTCTATTCTAATTCTGTTTTGTTTTTCTGTGACCTGTAACAACTGCCCATATTCTAAGGAGGAAGTGAGAAGGATGACAAAAGAACTGTCAAACTTTGGCCCAACGTTCTTTGAGGAGCTTGAAGATCTAAAGTACAATTATAACGTAGAGGTGAAGAAAAACATCATTCTGGAGGAACAGCTGAAAAAACTTTCAGAACGCTATGGAGTACCAGTGGACATCCCAACAGACGGATCACTTGGGTAACGCAAAACTGTACAGGAGGGTACAAGCCTTAAATTATTTTAAAGACTCTATGAAGACCAGTGTCTTAATGTCGACACTGGGACATTTTTATGATTCCAATATTTTCATGTGAATTTTGTGACAAAGTAAATTAATACACTGTAATTAACTGCTTTTCGTAACACAAAGATTGGATGATATTGTTTTCTGCACTGTTTATTTGTGGCCTTATTTACTGCAACACTTACTGATTTACAGTAGATCTGTTACTTGTACAGGAGTGTGTAAAACTATAATCAAAAATTCAGACACAATAAACCTTGGAGGCTGTCTGCCAAATTTCCAGCTGTTTAAATGCTTTATTATAGCAGTATTCATGTGATATATATATAATATTTCCACGTTTTCATTCAGCCCATTCACTCACTCACTTCTTACAATAGTGTTGCACTCAGAAACGTAAATGAATCAAATAAATTAGATATGCAATTTAACTCTCCCTCTAAAAATCGAGAGTGAAGGAATCTACAGTTTTAAGTCTGCATCACCATACGGCATGTGCCTACGATCATTAAGTGCTTAAGTACATGCTCTAAAGTTTCATAAAGGAATTGCAATAGGCAGCTCTGACCGCATGGTAATATTTAAGGGTTAGCAAAGATCAGCATCACTGACCACACTGTAAACAACAGGTGAGCATCCAGCAGGAATGTTTTGTGTTTTCCTGGTCCGCCTAACTGATCAGCCCTCAAACTGGATGTCCTGTATCGAGTTGAAATGCTGTCCGTTGAGGCTGGAGAGAGCGCTGAACAAGTCCTTGTGTGCGCCAGGCAAACCCTCTAGATCATATGTCATCCTGTCCACGTGAACAACCACAGGCCGGAAGTTCAGGAAGGTGTCGCCATCGGGCCATTTAAGACCCAAGTGATGACGATGGACCTGGAACAACAGCTAATATTAGCAACACACATAGAGCTTGAGAAAGAAATGTCTAAACAGAGCTCTGGAAGTACCTTGATGAGAGTCCCATCGTTACAGTGCCAAACAATCCCCTCCACACGGCCCTCATGGCATTCCTGAAACCAGGAGTAAAGCTGCTGGTATTCCACTGGAGGAGCATTTCTGACCTTCAGGATCCCATGGGGCACCAGAACATGCAGTGGATGCTTCTTGCTGCCCAATCCTGTGAATAGGTAGTAGAGTTACACCACACTGTACTACAGAGATTTCAAAACTAACTTTTCCACAGGTTCCCAAGTAGCACAACTGTCTTGGTGTTGACCATATCGCTGTGAGATCACTAGTTCTCGATTCATTTTTCTGGACATTCGAGAGGCAACTGCAAACACTTATCCTTTCACAAATTTTCAGTCCATGTGTCCTTTACAGAGTATAACTAGTGTGGCTCTCTCCAAGTGGGTAGGATTGTCCTCCCTCTCCCATGATCAGTAACTTTTCCAGTGTTAGCCATATGCAAACAACGTTATAACATCATCACCGATTTAGGATACATAATTTTAAGCCCCGTGTCATCTAGAATTTTGAAGGCATATAGCTACAGGTTATCAATTTCAAGACTTGCTATTGTCACACCAGTCAACTGCATGCCCACCATATGGATTTCCATTGATGTTGGTTCCAATCAGCTCCAGTGTCTGCTCCATCAACTTTGACAGTGGAACGCTTGCAATTTCCAGCAGACCTTCATCCTCAGGGTGGGACCTCAAAACAAGAGCCAGTCCAGCTTCATAATTCACCACGGAGGCATGCCAGCAGTACTGCTTGTTGGTATTATCGACTGGAACCCATCCTTAAAAGCAAAAGTTCTGAAATTTATGATCAGCATATCTTCCACCCAGCGCAACATAATGGTCGACAACAGACCTGCCTCACCTAATAAAAGACCAGGTAACTGCCAGAATTGGGGAAACAAGAATATTTATTGCACTGAGCTCCTGTGACTTGGACTGAGAGCCAACAGTTTACATGAATTATAACAGAACTTAGAGAAACGTCTACAGCATACAGATCCATTTACCAGGTATATGACCGTGCTCATCAGGCATTGGATAGCCGTTCTCATGTTGGACACGGTGTGCAGGAATCCAGGAGTCAGGCACAGCTCTGAAATCTTCTTCTACATTCCACGTGAAACCTGCCAGAACACAAACCACACTTTAGAACAGAGCAGTAATCTGATACGATGCACACAATCTATACGTGTATTATGGCATGATGCTTTTCTGAGTATATCACAGGTATCAGTACTTCTAGAACACCAAAAAACTGCATGGATCATAAAGATTCAAACCAATTATATATCATCAGCAGAGCAACAAGTAGTTCATTATGCCTTTCTTATTTTTATTCATTTCATTTTTTCCAAATGTTTTGTTAGGGTGGCATAATCAAAATCATACAATATTTAAATCTGCAAATGTGATTAGCCACTTTATTATTTTGAATTTGGACGATTTGATTCATAAAAAATTATGAATCCACTTAAGACTTTAGCTCCCAAGTGGTGCAACTGTCTAAGCATTTGCCTAAGCACTCTCGGGGTGGGTGGGGCGGCTCTCCATCTCCCCAATCACTCAGTGTAATGTCAGCCAGCACTGGTGTCTTACAGCTGACGCAACAGAACTGGCCATTAACGTTCTCTTCTATGTGCGTTAAGCTGCCTGATGATGTCGTATAGGCAGCAGTTTGAAAAGATGAGGTTTGTGCTTCATGTGACTCACCTTCACCCTCCCAGTCCTAGCTAATGGGTGGAATTAGAGATGACTAACTTTGGGAAGAAATGAAAAGTTACTTTGCCCCATTAAAGGCAAATACTGTTATTTGTGTTTCATTTTGATCTAATCGACAATACTGGGAATGTGCTAGTGTGGTTATTATTACAAGGGGCGTTCAAAAAGTTTCCGCACTTCTATACATTCGTTGGAAACTATACTTTGGCTGGAAGAGTAGTAATTAGCTGTGTCTGAGAGTTCAGTGCCATTTAGCTCCATCTGATTTCCACCATTTTGGAACTCAAAGAAGCTTTAAGGGGAAGAAGATTTTTATGTGATGATGATGTGAAAGTGGTGGTGCATCAGTGACTACGCGCTCAACCAAAAACATTTTTTGCTGATGGCATTAAAAAGTTGGTACGACGCTGGGAAAACTGCATCGCAAAAAGAAGGTGAGTATGTAGAAAAGTGATGTAATTTGTTTTTGAAATACTTAATAAACAGTTAAAAAAGTGCGGGAACTTTTTGAATGTCCCTTGTATATTTATTTACCCCATAAAGTGTGATTGTCTTTAAAAAAGGCCATAAAAAAATCAGTCAAAAAATCCTTTCATTCATTATCCGAGCCACTAATCCTAACCAGGGTTGCGAGTGGTACTGGAGCCTTTCCCAAAGAAATCAACCCTGGGTCAAAGTGGAGGCGGCCATAAAAACACAATCAAAGCATCACTTTTTTTACTTTGGTAGTTCTTTATCTGTTCTAACATATTTACAAACCTCAGACTAAACACTATCATCTTCATGCGTTGTGATCTACTTATGTCACACTGATAAAGGTGAGTGATGGTGAGATGCGGAGTTACACTGAACTCTGAGTGGAAGATAAGATGAAGAGCAGAAGATAAGATGAGGAATACCTTTACAGGTCTTCTGAGAATACTGGTATTTTTTGAATCTCTTGTCTGCCTGCTTGGTTGGTTTCCTGTCTAGGCGAGCCCAAAGGTACGGCTCACCTAAAGCAGACAAAACAAAACAGCTGTGTTTGTTTTTACAGGAGATGTAACAGAAACACACAGTATATCAGTACAGGACAGTAGTATCATGGTGACATGTTTTAAAAAAAAAAAAAAAAAAATTAAAAATGTCCTTGACATAATACATTTTGTAGAGTGCAAATTTTACAGTTGGAGTGCAAATCACTCCAAACCACTATTTGTGTTAACTAGTAAACTACTTCAGCAGTAATTTTATTGATTTATCTATAATATTTATATCTACCTCTCTTACCGACCACAGCGTTTTGTGTATACAGCATGGTGTTTATAGAAAAGAGTATTTTCAAGAGAGTTTTATTGACTTTGTATCTTATATACTTCTTGTCTTTGTGTTTCTGCGAGTCTGTGCAGTCATAGCATCAACAATTTCCTCTGGGATCAATCAAGTTTTCTGACTATGAAATCAGCCGCCTTCTTCTTCTGCTCCCGATTAGGGGTCTCCACAGCGGATCAACCTTCTCCATCTCCTCCTGTCCTCTGCATCCTCCTCTCTCACACCAACTGCCTGCATGTCCTCCCTCCCCACATCCACAAACCTCCTACTAGGCCTTCCTCTCCTCCTCTTCCCTACAGCTCCATCCTCAGCATCCTTCTCCCAACACACTCAGAGTCTCTCCTCAGCATCCTTCTCCC
>JBBPCZ010000034.1:10711555-10724801 GCA_037974445.1 Brycinus macrolepidotus
GATCAGTATACTGGTGGTGCTGAATGCTGAGTGGTTGGAACTCCTTTATCTAGGCTCCTTGTATCTTTAGACACTTTTTTGCACCAACAAGGTGATTCAAAGCAAAATTTAAAGAAATGAGGGGTGGTTCAAGACTTGTCCAGTTATGTACTTCCATATAACAAGATTTTATGAAGAGCTGGATACAGTTTGAGTGCGTCAAGAGATGTTTTGGAAATGTATTTGGGTGACTATTGACTTCTAGTGTTTGTAAGTAATGACTTGTAGCTACAGTTCTGAACTAAAGAAGCAAAATTTTGACTCCAAACATGTCTCAGCTGGTCGACCACATCTGATTAAGCAGGAAAACTGTAAACTTGGTTTACTGCCAGACTATGAAATGCACCAGACTCTCAGACACTGTGATTCTATCAGCTGAACTTTCCTCAACCTCATTTTAAAAACAGTAGTGGGGAATATAACAATAAACCCCAAATTGGCCAGAGTGATGTGAAACAGACTAGTAAAGCCGAAATGAGGCAGTTTGTCTGTGTGTGTGTGCGCAGGTTTTGGCACTTTCACACACAATAAAATTGCACTTTACTCCTGCGGTTTGAGGAAACAGTCGTCAAATCGACCCTCAAAGTATTTGTGGAACTTTTTAATAAACATTTTATGCTGTTTTTTAGCCTCACGCTGGTCACAGCGGGTGTTGCAGCGATACTCTTAAATCATGCATTGCATGTGTTCACTGCTCTGTTCCTGAAAAACCCGGACGGTCTCTCGTGAAATGCGTTAATCAGTGGACTGGAAGCCTGTGTGTTCGTTAAGAGCAGGCCCTGCATGTCATTTGGTCCTGTTTTGCTGCTGTAGCTAATTTTTCGCAGAACTGATTAATTGAAAACCCGAACAAATTAATTCAGGCAACTCGAGTCAACACGACTTGTTTTCCCTCAGTTCATTAGAGTAAATGGAAGATTTTAGAGCGTAATAAAAATAGATAACATCTGATTATTCTGATTATTCCCCATCCCCCTCAAGGACGGGCTGTGAAGCACCTGCTTTGCGTACAGGAGTCTGGAAAATAAACCTTCTCCTGTGTTTCTTCTGAAATTAAGGGTCTTAATTAGAGATGGTGATGGTTTGTCCCCCCTTTCCTGCATTTGATTCAGCCTCTGCTCTTCTGGGAAGGCTTTAGATGTTGGAACGTTGCTGTGAGGATCAGCCAGGAGAGCATCAGTAAGGTCAGGAGCTGATGCTGAATATTTAGTTCTGCACTTTAAAAAGTGGTTGGAGCTCCATCTCTCCAGAGAACGCAGCTCCAGTGCTCCACAGCCCAGTGCTGGGGGGCTTTATAATCTTCTAGTCGATGGAGACCTTAGTCTCTTGTGTAGCTCCAGAGCTTTTGGCAACACTTTTATATGGAGGTTATACAAGGTGTGTGTGTGTGTGTGTGTGTGTGTGTGTGTGTGTGTGTGCATAGTTTTGATAGCAATGTGGGCACCTTAAAGCAGCTGTACTCACTCTTTAGAATGGGTGTCTGGATACTTTTGGACACTTTAGGTGTAGCTCTTAACTCAGCTCAGCTCTATTTACAGTGCTGTGCATGTCTGACATCCCATTAACTGGTTGTGTGGTGATGCAGAGTCAAAAACAACACAGACTGGCTAACTTATTCTGAGCTTTTAAGAGTGTCTGGGCCTGCAGGCGGCTCCTGGTTGTTCAAGAGGTTAAACGAGGAGCAGGGCTTAATTTCTGCGGGCTGCCTCCTACATTTGATCCAGAAGGTGTTTTAGCGGATCTGACACCTCCTTCATTCTTATTAAATATTCCCATTTGATGGTCTGTAGGGGTGCATAAAAAAATCTGAATATTCTCTACAAATACCTCTTTAAACTGCTTTTTTCTGGCCCCTGTGCTGCGATTTGGGTTGAAGCAAAACATGTGGACCATCAGTAGGGTCTCTTGACTGGTTTGATAACCACTGTGAAATAGAACAGAACAGAATGTGGAAAAGTTACATATAAATGAGCCTGTTTTGTTGTGCATTGTGACAGAAACTGCAACAGAAACCGCACAGAAGATCCTTGACACTGCTGCAGTAACTTAAAAGAGCTCAGTAACACTAAGCTAAACCACTGGCTTGTAACATTGATTCATTAACTGCTCAGCATTAGAAGCTGTTTGTTTAGTTCTGAGAGGCTTAAGAATACTTAAGAACCTCATTAACACGCTCGTTATTTGTAAGGTCCAACTTCTCGCTAAGCGGTGTGTCTGATGCATTGTTTTTGTCCTGGGACCTCCCCTTCCCCACCCCCCCATCGACCGGCCTGATCTATTACTACTCAGTGGACCTCATTAAGCCCTGACAAGGAGGATTATAAACCTAAACTGTGTATTGCTTTATGTGTCCACAGAGTTGTTTAACACACTACCAGTCAAAAGTTTTTGCCCAACACACGTTTTTACCTCTTTTTCATTTATTTTATAAACTGCAGATTTTTATTCCTGTTAAAGACTGGAAAGTTTATGTTTATGTGCAATATCTATATTATTATGTGCAATAGTTTACTGTGTGTGATAGTCTTATCATGTACAGTATCACTACTTATGTTACTATTATGTGCAATAACAGACTCAGTATAGAGAACAACTCCAAACCACTATTTGTGTTAACTAGTAAACTAGTAACTAGTAATTTTATTTATTTATCTATAGTATTTATATCCACCTCTCTTACTGACCACAACATTTTGTGTTTATAGTATAGTGTATTTAGTACAGAGTATTTTCAGCAGAATTTTATTTTGACTTTATATTATATTTTATACTGTTCGTTGTGTATCTGCGGTTGTGCAGTTGTAGCATAATCAGTTTCCTCTGGCATGAGTTGTTTTTATTCTCATGAGAGTTTATTGATCGCCAGTATGCTATAGTCCTTCCCCCAACTGTGGCGAGTGCTGAACTCTCACCAAAGAAAGAATATCTCAATATCTCATGACTAACGATGTTGATGCAATCGTCTAAACGTTGGCCCTGATATTCATCATCATCACCCTGGAGCTGCCACAGCCATACGTCAGTCCAAGAGAGCTTGATTGACCTTGCTCTCTCTCTGGGTAGGTAGGATGGTCCTCCCCTTCCCCCATCCCTCAGTGTGATGTTAGCTCAGGCATCTGTTAGCTGGTGTAACAGAATTTGGTGGTCAGCATTTTTCTCCAGGCACATTAAACTGTCCAGTGATGTTGCCTTAGTGGCAGCGAAGCACATGCTAGCCTTCACCATCCCAGGGGTGGTGGATCTGGACACAGCTACATTGGGAAGAAAGAAAAACAATGTATTTACTCTGGTTATGATGTGAGCTTATAACTGATGGTAAGCGAAATTTCTCTTTGTTCATATGGTAAATACCACTGTTCTTCCTTCCACAGTTTGGTACCTTCACTGGAAGTGTTGTAGGCCTGTATTCGTGTCTGAACAGTGCAGGCTGGGCATTAAAAATCAAACTGTGATGAGAAGTTTTCTTTACGGAACAGAAAACGAACCAAATTGAGAAAAATAGCCCACAGCTATGTCTGACAGGCTTATATCGACACGTATTGACTGAAAGGTGTAAACAACGCGCTCGGCGACAAACTCCAAGTCCTCCCTGTGAGTGCAGTTTGAAGGATAGTTTACACCGCAGGCCCAAAGAAGAATAAAACTTTATATTCCAGACATTTTTATTCCAAATTATGCATGCATTACCAGAATACCTGAACAACATTCATTTCAGCCTTCAGCTTTAACTTAACATTAGTTTTCATATAAAACCTGGTCACAGCAACAGAAACCTAGATATTATTATCTGCACCGCAGTATCACTGTATTTAACTACACCTTTAAATAACAAGCCTTTATTATACTTGATGTACAGAAGAGAGATGTAGCACTGATCTGTCTCGAACCTACAAACGAGAGACTTAAACAATCTATGGATTACTGTATGCATTAAGAAAATGTGTTTGTAAGATATCAGGCCTCTTTTTCTTCACTGCTGTTTGCACACACAGGTCTCAGATCAGTGTATCGTTAGACACAGGGCCGAGAGAGGAGAAATTCACTGACAGGCCAAGAAGTCAAATGCCTTTAGAGTAAAACTCAACTGGACATTTTAACGTCTGTTTTTCAGGGCCAAGAGGGCACAAGCTGAGCTCAGAACCAGACTCTTCAGCCCAACCCTGGACATCTGGTGACCCTAGCTGGTCAAATGTCGGTGTCATACAGACACAGAAGTACACATTCAGATGTAGAAACTTTTTTGTAGGTTTTACAAAGTGAATAAAAGTAAATAATTTGGCTAGCCTTACTAACAAATCCAAACCAAACACTTACGTTATCACAGACAGTCTGTTTGTTTACCTCACTTTAAAACCTCACTGACAGCCTGAACATCAGAAAAGTGGAGGAGCGCTCAAGAACGTTTCCCAAAAGTCTTGTGTGCAAAGGAATGTAAATATTTAATTGCCTGTCTTAAAGCTCTTTAAAAAATATAGGAATTAAAATATATACTTTCACCCAATCTAACCACCAAAAGCAATCACAACAGACAAAGAGCAAAGTCTGGAGGGCAAGTTATTGGAGGGGACAATTTATCCCACTCCCCTCTATGAACTTGTCACTCAACCCACCAAATCTATACCTATCAAATCCACCAAAATATTTTATGACACTTTCTAATAGATGTACACACAGCACACATAAAGCACATTTAGGGCTCTATCGTTTCTGTTCATTTCGGTGAATGTCATCCTGCTGAAATAGTCTTTAATTATATGACTTTAAAAAGACCAATAATCCAAAAGAAACATTTTATATAACAGTGTTTTTCATTATGTTACAAATCAGAAGTTTGGATATTTAAAGTACCCCTCCCAGCCCTGTATGTCAAGAGAATTTTGTTATTGATGATAAATGTGACAGTGTGGATAAAACCAGTGCAGAGTGGATAAAAATAGCGCAGGGCACATACAGACCATGTTACACCTGTTTTACCCCCACTGTGCTGCTTTTATCTGCAGTGCACTGATTTACGTAGCTGTAGGTAGAAGTAACAATGAAGGAAAGCTATTCAAACCAGTTGGCAGGATCTCATTTGGATGGCGCCTGCTGACTTTCAGCCAACAGCTCACCCGACGGCATGTGTGCACGTGACTCCCGTAAATACCAAAGTGTAATCTAACTCTGAGGCTGATGGCAGGAAACCAGTTCGGGCCCCTCCCTTCCATCGGTGAGGGACTGGGGCTGTAATTTGGCACAGTTTGACCACTCCGCTCCACTCTGAATACCGCACACACTTTCCCTTTAAAGCCCAGCAGGTTAGGAGGGCCCTCTGCTTTAATAGGCTTTTAGTGTCGTTTGTTTAAATGTATTCTACAGTGTTGACCTGCCAGCCAGTGCAGCCGCCACTGCCACACTGGCAGCCCCACCTTTTCGGTTCCCCAAGTCTGATTTGAATACAAGAACACATCATAAGAAAACTGCAAACATCTTATGCTGTGGCTAATCTGCCTCCCTGCAGGCACCTACAAAGGACAGGCTTGCATTTTACTCCCCTGGAAACACAACGACAGCTTTAAATGTTAAACTCCAGGTGCTTTCACTGCCTGTTTCTTTCACAATGACCAAACTTCAGAAGCTTTTGTAGGCCACCGCGAGTCCCAAGGCATCGGCGGATTACAGCAGGGACGTATCTCGGGCCCTCCAGGCTTGCCGGTGCCTTTATAATTACAGTATTTCTGTTTTCCTTTTTCTCCAGTGGCAGGGGAAAGTGGCACAGATTTCTATATAAATGCTGCCAGTTTGATTAGTGCTCCTAACAACCTGATTGCAATCTTCCACTTTCTGTCACGCATAAATCCTCTTGATTGAGAGCCATACTGTGACGGTAATAGCAATAAAACCTGATTATAATCACAGTTTGTTTTACAAAAAACAATCAGTGTCATTCATGTCCAATCCACAGAGCAGACTGCTTTGCATCACTAATCAAGGAAGTGTTTACCTGTTAGAAGACAACTTCCTCCAAAACCATGACTGAAGGATTGTAGGAACACAATGATATAGTTGTTTAGCTCTAATAAGCCCTTGCTGGTGTACTAAAAATGTTGTATTAATGCTTATGCACATAGCTCTCAGTAATTTTCCATTCAAGGGTGATTACGTACAGTCACACATCACGAGACATGTTGTACTTATCTACTGATACTAAAACTTGCTAAAAAAGATACAAGAACAATAGTCAGCAGATAGAACTGGGTCAAACCAGTTCTTTGGTCACATAAGAGCGCGGGGCTCTGAGACTTCAGCTTCACTTCGGTTCACTTCTTCTCTTCTACTCTTTGCATTTCTACTTTAACTGCATAACTGTATGCTTTGCTAATAAAGGAGATTCTTAAAAGACTCGCTGCATACTTTGGTGTGTGATTCTAAAGGAGAATCCCAAGAGTGATAATATGTATTCATTCTATTCTCCCCAGATATGTGAAGACTGTGGTAATTGATAGTCAGCATCTAGAGAATAGATACATAGAAACAAGTAATCCAACTAGTCAGGAATAGGAGGTAAGGAAAGAACCAGATTTTACCAGTCTCGCTGATATAAAAGGACAGGGACTCTGAAATTGACGGGCTCTTACCTTACTTACCACCTTTGTGTCTGTACACTTCTTTGCTTACGAGTAGGGGAGGTTCTTAAAGGATTTGCGGTGTTCTTTGGTGTGGGATTCGGAAGGAGAATTTCCACGACACTACATGGACAAAATACCAGAGTTCATTCAGCCCCAACATTAAATCCACTGACAGGTGAAGGGAAGAACATTGATTATCTTGTTAAAGTGGCACCTGTCGAGGGGTGAGAGATACTAGGCAGCGAGTAAACTGTCAGTTCTTGAATTTGATGTTGGAAGCAGGAAAAATGGGTGAGCATAAGGATCTGAGCAACTTTGACAAGATCCAAACTGTGATATCTGGATGACTGCATCAGAACATCTCCAAAACAGCAGGTCTTGTGATGGTTCCTGGTATGGAGTGGTCAGAACCTACCAAAAGTGCTCCAAGGAAGGATCACTGATGAACCTGCGACATGGTCCTGGGCGCCCATGACTCACTGAGCGAAGGCTAGCCCAGCTAGTCTGATCCCACAGAAGAGCTGCTGCAGCACAAAGTACTGAAAAAGTTCATGCTGCCGTGATAGAAAGGGGCCAGAACACACAGTGCAGCGCCCCCTGCTGTGTAGGGGGCTGTGTAGCTGCAGACCATTCAGAGTACCCATGTTAACTACTGTCCACCTAAAGTTCCCATAATGGGCATGTGATCATCAGAACAGGACCATGGGGCAGTGGAAGAAGGTGGCCTGGTCCTATGGTTGGCCAGGTGTGTGTGCATCATTTGCCTGGAGAAGTGATGGCACTACAGAAAGAAGGTGAGGTGGTGGAGGAATGTTCTGATGCTCTGGGGGATGTTACTTTGACACCTAAACATCACTGCAGATCAAGTTCGCTCCTTCATGGAGACACTGTTCCTAATGGCATTTCCTCTTTCAGCAGGATGACCCCCCCCACACTGCAAACACTGTTCAGGAACGGTTTGAGGAACACGATAAAGGGTTCAAGGTGTTGACTTGACCTCCAAAGCATCTGTGGGACGTGCTTGACAAACTTGTCAGCTCTGTGGAGGCCCCAGCTCCCAACTTACAGGATCTGCTGTAACGTCTTGGTGCAGAACCAGGTCTTGTGGAGTCCATACCTCGATAGGTCAGGGCTGTTTTGGTAGCATGAGGGAGACCTTCACAATATTTAAATAATAATAAAAAATATTTAAAATAAAAGTTTAATTCAATATGTAAACAGTGTGGTTTCAAAACGTTCCATTCATTCCTCAGTCCATATATAAATGCTAAGCTAGGCTTTTTTAAATTCATTGTTTTTGTGGTGCTTACTTTTGGCAATAGCTGTCAGTGTCATATTTTATTCATGTAGGAATGATGTACACATTTGAATAATTTAATCAATTAACAGAGTTTTGAGTGTTTCCTCATGTCCTCAGAGGGGCTTCTGTAAAAAAGCTCAGACTGAAGAACATCCCCCAAACCATTTATTCTCAATCTCACACTGTTTTCACCATCTATGTGCTTCAGGGTGGTTTGTATTTGTCACACAGAATCCATATTTCTGTTTTAAACGCTTCAGTTGTCTGACTGGTGATGGTTTCATGGTCGTTTCATGGTTTAGAGCATCTTGTGGAGCAGATTTCTCCTTTCTGGAGAAGGAGAATAAGCCTGTGCTGCTGTAAAAAGACTCCGCAATGCTGATGACCTACATAGAGCCAAAAAAGAGGGACAGCAGAGAGAGGGGAAGAGAGAGAGAGAGAAAGAGAAAAGTGAGGGAAGGAGAATGGGTATATGACAAGTTTAAAATGTGTCCTTGGGGACAGGGAGCGCAAAGTAAAGCCAAGAGAAGACTTTGATAACGATGAGACCTGAGATGTGGATGCATTGATAAATTTGCAGGCGCATTCACCAAAAGTTTATATTCATTCAAAAAATAGTCTGTAGATCATGATAGTTCAGTTGTCCATTCAGAGCCTTTAACTGACTAAAATCTGCTCCAAAGAAGTGTGTGTGTGTGTGTGTGTGTGTGTCCATGTTGGTCATTGTAATATGGCTCAGTTGGTGGAACTGGAACCTTCATGCTGTCTTTATTCTCGGATGCAACTGAGGAGCAACTGTACGTACCAGAGATAGGGACCTGACTCATGACTAGACTCAAGACTGAAGACTCCAGAAATTTCAGCCTGAGAAAAAAAAACTTGAAGAAAACTAACTAAATCAGGGCAAACGGTCTTAATGTGTTAAAGGAATAAAACCTTTCATTTCCAACCTTATCTGTGTCCGGTCAGTTTTGCTTTGGTCAAACTTTCAACCCACATTGTGTCAGGATCAGCACAGTCTCAAATAATAAGCCTCTTTATTACAACAAATCCATCAGTCTGATGGATAGAATGAGACACAGTAGGCAGTTTAGCTGAAGTTTTACTAAGTAAGATTCGAGACTCAGCTTGGACTCGGGCCCAAGAGACTCAAGACTTGACTCAGACTCAGACCCCAGAAACTCAAATATCTGTTTGGACTCCAGTGACTAATTTTCTACTCAGACTCCAGAGTCTCAGGACCTGACTTGGACTCTGACCTGAGAGACTTGAGACTCGACTCTGACTTATATCCCAGTGACACAAGACTCAGCTTGGACTCAGATCATAGTGATTTTAGAGTCGACTTCGACTTAGGTTCTAGTGACTTGACACTCAACTTGGACTCAGACCCCAGTGATTCAGGACTCAACTTAGACTCAGGCCCCAGTGATTCAAGACTTAACTCAGACTCAGACCCTAGTGACTAGAGACTCGACTCAGACTCAGACCCCAGTGACTCAAGACTCGACTCAGACTCATACCCCAGTGACTCGAGACTCAACTCGGACTCAGATCCTAGTGACTTCAGAGTTGACTTGGACTCAGATCCAAGTGACTCAAGACTCAACATGGACTCATAACCTAGTGACTCAAGACTCAACTCAGACTCAGACCCCAGTGACTTGAGCGTCAATTTGGACTCTGAAGGATGAAGTATATTCCTATTCATAGTAGTTTGAGACAAATTGCAACAATCAACAAAATTTCAGATTTGTTAGAACATCAGAGCAAATGCAGCAACAGCACTGAGGAATAATATTATTAAGAGTGAAAAGGAGATTAAATGACAGAAATAGACATGATTAAAGGTTTAGGATGAAAGTTTCCCTTCCTCTCTGCACTGAAGTGTTCTGGGGGAATATCCCAAAGGCTCAGGACCCTGAAGATCATCCTCCCTGTCAGAGACTGAAGATCATCCACACTGTCAGAGAGGGTTCAGACTAAGCTCTCTCTTGACCTCGCAGTGACCTCAGCTTCAGTGATGCTTCTGGGACAATCATTCTTGAGTGTTTACTGCTTTTAGGAGAGGTTTGAAATGCAAACTTCTTCAAAAATGTCTTCAGGACATCATACAAACCTTCCTGATTTTTTTTAAACAAACAACAATAAACATGACAAATTATGAATTAGCAGAATAATTGCTTAGTGTGAATTTCAGGATAAATCTGGAAAAAAAAAAAAAATCTCCAGATCTCATTATGAAGCTCTAATTGACTTCTGTTCCAAAACAATACGCTTGTGCGCAGCTGCTTAATTTTGGACAATTGCCTTTTTCATCACTGCAAAACAGAAAAGAAAAGAAAAAGAATATTTAGGAGCATGTCAAGAGTGTACAGCAATGACAAATATCCAAATATATATATTAAAGATGTTAGGATCATACACATGATGACAGGAGTAGTCCTCACACATGTAGCGCCACATTAAAAAAATTAACCCCTTTAATTCTGAAAAGCCTGTGGGTAAGGCCCACTTCAATGCCTGACTCTAGAACGTATGTACAGTATAGTACAGTACAGTACAGTATAGTATAGTACAGTACAGTACAGTACAGTACAGTACAGTACAGTACAGTACAGTACAGTACAGTATAGTACAGTACAGTACAGTACAATATAGTATATTGTAGTACTTTATAGTATAGTAAAGTATAGTTCAGTGCTTTATGGTCTAGGATAGTATATTACAGTGCAGTACAATATAGCACAATACATTATAGTACATTGTAGTACATTGTAGAATAGTACATTACAGTATAGTACAGGGTAGTATAGTACAGTATAGTACCATACAGTATATTGTAGTGCAATATAGTGTAGTATAATGCAGTACATTACAGTATAGTACAGTATACTACAGTGCAGTACAGTATAGTCCAATACATTAGAGTACACTGTAGTACAATATAGCATAGTACATTGCAGTTTAGTGTAGTATAGTACAGTATAGCACAATACATTATAGGATATTGTAGTACATTATAGTGCAGTACAGTATAACACAGCATAGTATAGTACAATATATTATAGTCCACTTTAGCACAGTATAGTATAGTATAGTATAGTGTAGTGTAGTGTAGTGTAGTATAGCTTAAGTGTATGTTTGTTTAATGTGCTTTAACAATCTAAAAGATTGTTACCTGTTTGTCAGAATATAAAATATAATTATACACATCAGTCACAATTCAATACTAAAGGCTAGTTTGGTGGGAGCTTGGTGGGAACAAGCTACTGGGCAGAAAAAAAGGACAAAAATTGTTTTATGCATTTTCGTTTTATCACTTGGAATGAGCAAAGAATGAAAAGATATCTCGTGGTGCCTTGGGGAGCAGTTTTTGTTGGAAGGACACAGCTGTAACTGGCTGAGTTTAAAATTGGTAGGATGGAGGGGCACAACATTAAAGGGTGGACAAATTAAACACTGATCGATCTGATACTGTTGGAGGATTCTGTGTCCATTTTTTGATTCTGAAAAATGAATAACTTGTACTTAATGACCAATTTGAGTGTAAATTAAATAAACGAAAGGGCTGAACGCCCACAGAAACCCATCTGGAACATCTGCGGACTGGACAGGGTCACCGCACATGGTAAGCTGGTGTGATTTTGAGGGCTTATTTCCATATCACAGCATTCATATCGCAAAGGTCGATATTGTGATAACGATTAACGGATGACATATTGCGGGGCCCTGGCTTGTGTAACAGTGAGGTGTTTCATAATTAATCAGCTGAAGTCGAGAGAACGAGTCTGAAGTGACCCTTGTCAAGAAAAATAATGATTTCAAGTAGTTCTGTTTGTACCTTCTCCACCCCCCTGGCACACACACACACACACACACACACACACACACACACTCTCTCCCTCTCTCAGCAGCACATTTCATGCATGCTCCAACCTGCTGCTGCTGTTAGTGGAGAAACAAGCTGGAACAGGATTTACTGGCTGATCTGTCCAGCGCTGTCAGTCAAACTCTGACCATCACACCCAGCATGGGGGAAGACTTACTGACCCCACAGACACACAGGATTTCAGGATTTCTCCCATACCTTCATGAACACAGTTTATTTTCTTAAACAACAATCTGTTCAACAGTAAAAACTTATTTCTCACTATCAGATTGTCGAAGTAATATTATAAGATGATTCAATTCATTTATAGATGTTTTTTTACTTGTTTTGAGTGAATGAATGCAGTGAAATTGCAGATTTTGGTAGATCAGTTTAATTGTTTTGAAGATTAAAGCTAAAAACAAGCTAAATGTTCTAGAATAAGATAATTTCACAGAACAATAAAACTTTTCTATAGAATGACCTCTTTTTCGTATATATGATATCATATATATGTCATTAGAACGTAATTACTGTCTACACTCCAAATATGCATATATATATATATATATATATATATATATATGTATGTATGTGTGTGTGTGTGTGTGTGTGTGTGTTAAAATTGTGTATTAATACTAACAGACACTCATTTTGTTTTCATTTGAACACAAATTTAACACTAAATGTAGGAAATTGTAGTACTTTCTGTAGTAAAAACATCTTGTTAATTAACTCATCATTTTTGAGGGAGCACTCTTTAGAAATGATGGTGAAAAAAACTACCCTCTTTATTTTTACAGGTATAAAAAGAAATAAGAAAGTCCTGAAAGTTCTGAAATCATCCGGTGAAAGCTGCAGAGGCTTTTGGCTCGTGTGACGGTGGAGATAGGAGGAGGTTTTCTCACCACAGATATGAAATATTTATTGAGTCTGGGAGTGTAAAAACACTTTGCAACAAAATATAACCTTTTCCCGGACGCTCAGCCCACACTTGAAACAAGAGGCATTTTGGAACACCAAGGACTAAAACTGTGCTGTATCAGTAAAGCAGCTCTGTTTTACTACTGATATCACACTGCACATCTCATCACCATCATCTTAAACACGACTGGAGCTGGATTCAGTTTAGCAGAGGAGGCTCATACTGTCAAGAGTGGAATTTGAATAATACAGATTAAAGAATCTCTGCAATTTCAACAGAAAGTCTGGAGGACTCACACTGCCAATTCATACTGGATTACAATCACTCCACTATTATTACTGCCAGACTGTAAAAACTACACACTGCAGATTCAAACTGGATTAAAATCACTCTACTGTTATTACCATCAGACTGTAAAAACTACACACTGCAGATTCATACTGGATTAAATCACACCACAATTATTACTGTAAAAACTACACATACTGCAGATTCATACTGGA
>JBBPCZ010000034.1:10730915-10747688 GCA_037974445.1 Brycinus macrolepidotus
GATACACTGGAACATCAAAACCTGATACAACTTCAGTACCATCACAGTACAGTTTAGATACAGAACGGTTCCTGTATCCCTATGGAAAAGTGCCTTAATATCACTAGTTCAGTAGAACTGAAACACAGGTTACATGAGCAATGCAAGAGCGTTCACAGGGGGCCCTGCCCTGCTGTAATCAGAGCCTCCAAATATAGCTGACCTCCGATACCGGTGCAAACAGCTTATTAAGTCATGGTTAATTGTCTTGGCTGTTTTTTACTTGACACACTAAATAGGGTCATATTGAAAGATCGTCTGCCTCTGTACCTCTTGACATTACAGCTCGGTCTGAAGGTTAGCATGGCTCTAAACAGACCGGCTCTGCAGCCTCATTCCATATGGAGAGCTGGATTAGAGGGTGGACACCCATTTTCACACCTCCCCTCACCCGCTGCCTCGCCAATACTGCGGGGCTGACACTTTCCAATGGTTGAGCAAACACTCTGATTGAAATTGAGGTTGCGATGAACACAAAAAGATAAAACTGATTTAGCTAAAGCCAGCCATAATCTCACATTTGGCAGCTCCTGAGATTGCAAGGCGGTGCGGTTGAGAGAAAAATCCCATTTCAGATGCAGGAGTCTGGCTCCACGCAAATGGGGCGACGAGGGGGAAAACAGAGAGGGAGATACGCTGGAAAGAGGGCCAGGAAAGCGAAAAGGTGGAATACTTTCAGCAGGAAAGGTGCGGCTCTTTCATTTGAAATTCTAAAGGCTGAATTAATCAGCAGGAAATTTGCTCCTTTTGCTCCAGGCCTATTGCTCCGTGCCATTTAATAATGAGATAGTTAGCATATTAATCTGCCTCATATCTGTTCAGCTGATAAGGCAATGGGAACCTGGCGTGCAGAAGGTGTGCTACAATTGTTTATCAGACATGAGGTTCAGGTTTGGTAGCAACATCTCTTACTGACTTTAAAGGGCCCATATCATGAATTTTGAACACTGAATTTGACTCACTGAAATTAAATAGCTTCGTTGAGTATGTAAGCATTTTAAAATGTACTGCTCAGTTTCCAGGCAGTACAGCACATATGTGCAAACTAATCAGCACAAAAGACAGCACAGAGAGTTTTGTGATGTCATAAATATGGACACATTTACATATTCCCATAGACCTATTCCATCTATAACAGTCTATCTCTGCCCACACTGCAGTTAAAAGGATAGATTCAGTCTGGTCTGCTTATTCATTGTTTTTGTGAAAACCGACATATTTTCATACTTCTGCCTTATCAGTATCTAACAGTTTAGCCACACCCATTCACACTTTATGGACAAACTTTGCATGTTTGACTTGTTTGCTGGTCAGTAACTGTAGATGGGATATGGTAACCTAGCGTTCTCACTAAATACCGTTATATAGACAAGAGGTTCTCAACCTAGCTCTTTAGCCAGTCCATATTTTTAGGTTTTGTTTTTGTGATGTCATACAAATGCATTTGCATATACTTGCCTATTCAGTCTACAACAGTTCAGCTCCACCCATATTTACATTGAAGTTAAAGGAGTGTTTTGCTAACTGAATAAGGTACAATCTATGCCAGGCAATCAAAACAGGAGTATTTTAGTCTTAAAGGCTCAGGAACAAAAAAACAGCCTGTTTAATTGTAAGGGATGAAGAGAGATTGGAAATGGTCATTTAAAAATCAGTGGACCTCAGGAGAAAAAAATCAAACAGGCTGTAGGATATGGGTCCTTTAAATGACACCACTTGACAACTTGCATGCTTTTAATTTTTATGCTTTAAAAAACTAAGCTTTTAAGTGTTTCGAGTACTACTGTTTTAATCATTTTTTTACTCCTAGTATTAAGATTTTAACACATTTATTTGTATTTTTCACTTCTTAGTTTACAATTTTCTACCATATCCTACTTTCATTTAACAATGCAAAACATTGTGAGCTGTAGACACATGAAAGATGCTATACAATCATTCACACCTCAGTTTCTTGGTTGTACTTCATTCTAAATGATCTATCATTTTTCTAAAACTCAATAACTAAAGGGGAAAATGTTTCTTCATCAGGAAATACAGCCAGTAAAGCTTTAATCTTTCACCTTGTGCTCTCACTAACACTTTCTACAGGCTAGAGATTTTCAGTCTTGCCCCCTAGCCAGTCCACACTGTATGCTATTAGAGCACCAAACCTTCCAAAGTCAGGCAATCAAGAGCTAAGTAAGTGCTGATTACCTGGCTCAGGTGTGTTTTCGGAAATGAGGCACAACAAAAACGTGGTCTGGTCCGTGAGGGCTGGATTTAAAATCTTGTGTATAATTGTCTGTTTCAGAGTTGCTTCCCTAACATACCCGTCTTCTTTAGCTGAATTGTAAGAGATTATTAAAGTAATTTTTAATGAGCCAACAGGGCATTTTTGAGAGCTTTTGTTTATCCATGCCATGTTTTAAATACCCAGTGTTGCTCCACTCATATCCCCACCAATCAGACTCTTTTTTGGCATTACTTTCTAGTCTTATAACAGTGATAGACATCTACCTGTCTTTCCAACATGTTGTCTGTCATAGCATAAAATCCTTTCTCCTAAATTGCTTACTGTATTGTATGTTAATGTAATGAGAAAATATTCCAAGCAATTTTCTATTAGTCCAGTCATTAGGAAATATTCACTCACCATTTATTGCTATAAGCTGTCGCTCGGGGCCCCGGAGTCTGGTTTTTACACTGCGAAAAACAAATGAAGCACAAAAATAAGCAAAATATTTAGATGATGTATTGCCTTGAAATTAGTTCATGTCAGTTGCTAAGATTAGTTTTTCTGAATTGTAGACGAGACATCTAGAATTTTATGCTTAATTTGTAAGGAATCTTACACTAAGCAAATTTGGCTTATCCTACTGGGTTATTTTTTTAAGCTTAATATAAGCATTTGCATCTCATTGTAAAATTATTTTTCTCTAGTTTTTGGGAGTCACTATTTTGTATTTTGGAGTGAATACAGACATTATCCACCTTATTGCCATGCAGCTCTGCCATATGTTAAACACTAATAACTCCTTGACATGACAGAAATGAGGGAATAAATAAAACTTACATAAACTTTATCACTGGGATGAGCCAGTGTTTATACCTAATGAGTCAACAGAAACCTGAACCAAAAGATTATCTTTATACCCTACAAAAATTGACTAGAATTCATTATTTATGAGCTTTTTAGTTTTATTTACACTGACAATTAAGTACAGTCATAAAATAAGTATAAAGTATAAAGTATGCCATTCTACAGCAATGTTTAGTGCAGAAATCTATGTAAATTCAATGTTTTATTAATATTCCTATGATAATGTTCATTTTTGCTGGATCATTATGCTAACACCCAGTTATATTTACTTTGTATATTTTAGTTCAAGCAACCCCTTCTGTAAATATTGTTGGAGTGTTAGCCTGTTAGCTTTCCTATCCTGCTCAGCCTACTTTGAGCTACAAAGCAAATAAAGACTTAAAAAAATGTTAACAGTAACCAGTGGTGTTTAAATGGCAATTCTTCATCTGGTTCCATTTTTATGACCAAATATGTGGTTAAACAAAACGAAAACATTTACCTAACGAAATTTTCGCACTTCTTTTGACATCGTTTTTGTTTTCCCGCCCATTTTCAGTGAAGCCCCGCCCCGAATCTGTAGACTCGTTATGAATGACAAACAGCTCAGCCAATCGTGGTGCCGAAACGGACAGGACTACCCAATCATAACGGGAGGTTGGTGTGAGCTTGCCTCAATACGGGTGGGAACAAAAATAACGGTCATAACTGACAGCAGCCTCGAGGGCTTTTTGTGGAAAAACTAACGAACCGATTCAGTGAATCTAACATGCGACTGATCGATTCACTGATTCACAAATCTCTTCAGTCTTTTTTCATCCACTCCATAATCCACTCTCCTCCCATCTTCTAACTGATGGAGTCAGACATGGAACAGAAAGATCAACCACAAAGCTCAGAGAGAAAATGTCACAGTCAACGTTCTGCAAATAACATTTCTAACAGACCTTGATGGACCTCTGGTAGATCCTCCAAATGATCTCAGAGTCTCTGTTTAATCCTCCTTGTACATTTGGATCTTTCCAAATAATATAGTGTGTAGACCCAGAGGAGTGAGGGTTCCCTACCAAGCCCTTGTTCTCTTAATAATTGTCCCTCATGGGGAGTTTTCTTTGGTTTATTATCAGTGGTTCTTCCTCGTGTTCTTTGAGAGTTTCTCCTTTCAAGTCTTGGTTCTCTCAATTATTCTTCCTTATGCTCATGGGGAGTTTTTTCTTTAAAGTCTTGGTTTATTATGAGTGGTTTATCCTTGTGTTCTAATGGAGTTTCAGTTCATGAGTCCTGATTTCTGACAATGGTTCTTCCTCATGTTCTTTGAGAGTTACTCCTTTCAAGTCTTGGTTGCTCTCAGTGGTTCTTCCTTATGTTCGTTAAGGGTTTCTCCTTAGAGTGTTGGTTCTTTCAATTATTCTTCCTTATATTCATGGGGAGTTTTCCTTTAAAGTCTGGGTTTCTTACACTTGGTTCATCCTTGTGTTCTTAAGAAGTCTTTCTTAACGAGTCATAGATTTTCATAATGATTCGTCCTCATGGTCTTCAGTGGGTTCTCCTTATAAGCCTTGGTTTCTCTCACTGGTTCATCCTCATGTTTATTATGAAGTTTCTCCTTATGAATTTTGGTTTCTCTCACTGGCTCTTCCTCATGTTCTTCATCAGTTTTTCCATTTGACTCTTGGTTTCTCTCAGTGATTCTTCCTCATGTTCTTCATCAGTTTTTCCATTTGACTCTTGGTTTCTCTCAGTGATTCTTCCTCATGTTCTTATAGAGTTTCTAATTCTAGTTTTGGTTCTGCTGAATGTTTCTTCCTCACATTTTAGGGATTTTGTGTAGAAAAAGCTCATCCATAAGCTCTTATGCTTCTTTGAGTCCCAGTTTCCCCAGTGGGTTCTCTCCATGCTCTTAGGCATTGTTTTCATTTTAAGCCTTAGTTTCTCTCAGCGGTTCTTCCTCTTGTTCTTAGAGAGTTTCTCCTTTCCAGTCTTACTTTATCTCAGTGCCTTTTCCTCGTGTTCTTATGGTGTCTCTCCTTACAAGTCTTGGTTTCTCACAATGGTTCATCTTCATGTTCTTATGGAGTTTCTCCTAATAAGCAATGGTTCCTCTTATTATTTCTTCCTCACATTTTCAGGAGATGTTATTATTATTATTATTATTATGAATGTTATGATGATGATGATGATGATGATTATTATTATTGTTGTTGTTGTTGTTATTATTATTAATATTTTTTTGATTTTGAGATTTGGTTCCCTACAATTGTTGTTCCTCATGTTCTCCTACAGTTTCCCTTTTCTAGTCTTAGATCCTCTCAGTTGTATTTCCTCGTGTTTTTGGAAAGCTTCTCCTGTATAGTCTTGGTTTATTATAAGTGGTTCTTTCTCATGTTCTCAGGCAGTTTTTCCTCATGAGTCTTGGTTCCTCTATGTGTTTCATAATCATGTTTTTGGCAGATTTGGTCTCGATTCATTCTAGGGCTTTTTTCCTCACATCTGAAGGAGTTTTTTTCTAGTTCTGAGGCTTGATTGCCCTTCATGATTCTTCCTTCAGCTCCTGTGGTTGTTTTCTTTTGAGTCTTGGTTCCTACAGTGGCTTCTCTCCATGCTCTTAGGCAGTTTTTCCTCATGAGTCTTGGTTCCTCTTGGTGCTGCTGTTCGGCAGTTTTTGTTTTGCTTCTTTTCAATGTTTTTTCCTCACTGTTTAGCTCGTTTTCTTTCCTCTTAATGCTTCTCCTTGACGTCCTTAGGGAATCCTTCCAATATCATTTGTGGTTCCATTTCTGGAAAGCCGCTCTGCTGTAAGAATTGCTCTAAAAAAGTGTGATTCATTTTAAGACTCGCAACTCATTTGGAGGGATTCACTCAAAAAGAGTCGGTTCATTGGATCGAATCTTTCACGAGTACACACGGAGCTCGCGAGCTCTCTCCGCACACGACCGGAATCTTTTGCGCGCGTGCACTCAAAGATCAAAGGCTTGGGCAGACGGCGCGTGGCACGTTCGCTCCCAGTGCCTTTATTACAGAAACGCTGGGTTTTTTTCTTATAGCATTTTAATTTTTTATTTTTATTTCTCCACGGATTTGGACCAGAGCCGTTTCGTTCCGTGTGTTTAGTGACTCTCTCCATCAGACACACGCGTTTGTTTTTGGCTCGAGAGAATGGATCGCGCGCGAGCTCGCCTGCTTCTCCTTTGAGGTGATGCCTCCTGATGGTAACCCTGTGTGAACGGCCGGGACTTCGCAGGAGAGCTGCACTGTGTTTGCTGAACAAGGCAAGTGAAAGATTATTATTGCACGATTTATCCTCCAGATGCATCTTCTGATGATGCTTCTGCTTTGTTGTCTTGCTGCGTGCAAATGTCTCGCGCCCTCAGATGCAAATACATTTATTTATTCAAATGCTGCCTTGCTTATACTCACCCCTTTCCAAGGAAAAACCACCACATTTCCAGTGCACCCTGTTATGCATTGGTAACCATCAAATATGCGCATGCAAGATACACAGACGGAGCACGAGGACAGGCTCGTTTCCTTAACCTGGTGTGGCGCGAGCTCGTTCTCCACAGGTGCTTCAGTGTGCATCAAGCTCCAAGATCTTCTTGGATATTTGTCTCTGTGTGTTAAATGGTCCATGCTACATTTAGGTGGACCTCCAGGAACCTGGTGTAGCCCTTCAGCTCAAAAGCAGGTGGACACTCTTCATTTCAGAGGGGAGAATTTAAAAAAATGCTTTAGCTACACACTCCTGCCATTGCTGGATATAATGAAGTTTGAGGATTTTGTTTTATTCTGTTTTTTTTTGGAAAAGTGGGCTTATTAGTACTGCTTTGCAGGTAAGAAGGACTTAAAACAGTTTAAATGTCATAGTCAGTCATTTCTACAATATACCATTGGGTATAATGTAATCTGTAGCAATAATAAACAAATGGATCAATAAATAGATTTATTTAATCACATATTTTTAAAAGAAAAAGTGTATGTTAAAAAAAAAGAGTTAAACTGGGTGTTGCTCGGAAAAAAATGTGAATATTAGTATTAATAGTAAGCAATGATTGTGTTCGTGTATTTGCTTAAATGTTTCCAAATCTCTCCTTAAGGAAGATCAGTATTAATTAAAGATCAGTGTTCATCCACTGCCTGGTTTGGTTAATTAATGTCTCATTAAGTTTAATCAGGAGGGCTAGTGGTGGATCTGAACAAAACTGTGCCATGGCTGGAAGCCTCTGGAACCAAACCAGCTTAGAAGACCTCGACTCATTTTACTGTTTTTATATTCATTTTACAGTAGTGATGTTTATTTATCTACATTAGTTCTAATGTTATATATAGTTTACTGGCAAAACCATGCCCTATAGATACTCTCTCTCCCTCTCTCTCTCTCTCTGTATATATATCAAAGAACATGATGGAGACAATGTATACTGGAAAAAACAGAAATGGTTCCTTAATTAATCTTTTTTTTTTTTTTAAATCCTTTCCTTATATAACCTGAAATGGGTTCTGCTATTGTTACAGCTCAAAGAACCTTTTGTTTTGGCTTAGAGTATCAAAAAGATTCTTTAAAGAACAGCTCTTCCATAGAGACGAATGTTTCATAGATCCTTTCACAGAGAAGAAACAGTAAACCAAGCAAAGAACCATTCAGTTAAACTGAGATAACCTCTTGAATATTTATTATACAAAAGTACATATATTATGAAACTTAAGCTTCCATTACTTTCGTGTTCAATACGTGTTTGTCTTTCTACAGATCAAATGTGGTAGATCTTTTTTTTTGGTTAGTTTGTGAATGAATGAAATCTCTTTGACGCCTTCTGTTTTTTTTTCCCCTCTTCCTCAGCCGTCCCTTCGCCGATGGGCATCAAATCAGCAAGCGTCATCTAAATGAAGTTACTCAGCCATGCAATGTTCCTGGAAGGCTGTGATTCTGTTAGGCTTGGCGTCGATCGCCATCCAGTACACAGCGATCAGGACGTTCACTGGCAAGCCGTTCCAGATATGCCCTGTCCCGAACGTTCTGAACTGCAGCCCGGGGCTGGAGGTGGAGGCTTTCGGGGGCTTGTGTGATGAGTTCCCTTATTTCTTTTACAACAACTCTAGGAAAACTCACATCCTCATCCTGGCCACCACTCGCAGCGGGTCATCTTTCGTGGGGCAGCTTTTCAACCAGCATTCGGATATTTTCTACCTGTTTGAGCCTCTTTACCATGTCCAGACCACCCTGATCCCTCACTTCACCCACAGCAGGAACCTGGCCGACCGCAGGGTGATGCTGGGGGCCAGTCGGGACCTCCTGCGGAGCTTATACGACTGTGACCTCTATTTCCTAGAAAGTTACATCAAGCCCCAGCCCGCGAACCACACCACGGACAAGCTCTTCCGCCGAGGGGCCAGCAAGGCCCTCTGCTCGGCGCCGGTCTGCGACGCTTTCAGCCCCAGCGAGGCGTACATTGATGAGGGCGAATGCATCCGCAAATGCGCCTCCCTCAACCTGACCCTGGCGGCCGAGTCCTGCAGAGAGAGACGCCACGTGGCCATTAAAACTGTGCGGATCCCGGAGATAGGTGACCTCCGGGCGCTCATCGAGGACCCTCGACTGAACCTCAAGGTCATCCAGCTGGTCAGGGACCCACGAGGTATACTGTCGTCGCGCATTGAGACGTTCCGGGACACCTACAGGCTCTGGAGGATCTGGAGGGCCACCGGACGCAAGCCCTACAACCTGGACCTGACCCAGCTCAGCACCGTGTGCGAGGACATCCTCCGCTCCATCACCACCGGCTCCAGCCGACTCCCCTGGCTCCGGGGCAGGTACATGCTGGTGAGGTATGAGGACCTGGCCCGCAACCCGCTCCAGAAGACCAAGGAGATCTACGACTTTCTGGGGTTCTCCATGGAGAAGAGCGTGGAGGAGTGGATCCGGAACAACACGAGAGGCAGCAACGACGTCTCGGCCAAGCACAAGTACGGCACTGTGAGGGACTCGGCCGCCACCGCCGAGAGCTGGAGGCTCAAGCTATCTCCTGAGATCGTTGACCACACGCAAACAGTCTGCCAGCAAGTCCTGGAGGAGCTGGGCTACAGACTCGTGAACTCGCCCGAGGAGCTCAGAAACATGTCCGTCTCGGTCGTGGAAGACAAAACCTTTGTACCTTTTTTGTAAGCAGAAGAATCGCACAACTATTTTTCTACATTCCTACTGTTGCCTTAATTTGACTTCATTCTGAACAGATTTGCACTAAAGATGGGATGCTCGCTCGCAGTCACACTCGCTGAACAGCACAACAGCAACTACAAACAAACCAAAATATTGAGAGATCTTCAGCTCGATCGCAGAAAAACACGATCAGGAGGAGAACGACCAATATGCTAATTATATTTAGTGACAAACAGCATCTGGATAATGAGCTCAGCTGTGTTCTGGCTGTTTCCTTGAAAAAAGGTGGAGGGTTGTGGGTGAATGGACCAAATACTATTCTGCAGAAACCACACATATACGCTAAACAGAGGTCTGAAATGGTAACACCATGCAATAAACTTGTGAATGTTGCAGCCAGCCTTGATTTCTGAGTCTTATTCAGTTCAGTCCAGTGATCAGATTAATAGATCCGCATTAGAAAACGAATCTCATTTTGAACAAATTTGACATTTATGTTCATAGAATAAGTTTTATTTCTTTTTAAATTTATTTCTGGGCCTTCCAAGCTGCACCAGTGTCGTGTCATCAGCTTTAGATAACCCGGAACCTCACTTAGCAGTTTCTTAATGTCATTTTAGTGCCAAAGTAAACTGACAAATATTTGGATTTTTAAATCGAGGGGAAAAAGCAAACGCCCAGTTCAGATCCATGTTCAGCTTCATCTCATATTATGTACTGATGTACTTATCTCACTGATGTACGTCGCTCTGGATAAGAGCGTCTGCTAAATGCTGTAAACGTAAACATAAAGGGCCCATATGATAGGAAACCAACTTCTCATCACTTTTCTGAAATAGAAACAGACTTAGATCTACACCGGTAGATCCAGTTTAATTGTAAGGGATAAGAGAGAGGTCATGTTAAAATGAATTATAATTTTAATACATAAACGCTCATAAAAACAAAAAAACTAAAATACAAGGAAATGTGTGCGATGTTGGCCCTGTAACATTTATGTAGCATGCCTTGTAAAACGTGACTGTTGAAAAGTAACAAAAACGTCACATTTTCTGTCTTAAAAACTCTTTGGGTCGTCAAAGCGTTTTTTAATCAGGTTTTCAACATTTTTTGTGAATCGTAGAGATTTTTAAAGTATGTGTAAGACCAAAAAAACAAAAACACAACACATTTCTAAAATACAGAATTGCTTTAATTGTAGAATACAGCGTCAATTTAGCAAAAATAGTTCTATAATAGACAAAAATCTACTTTTTTTTTTTTTTCTCCTCAAAGTCCAGTTTATAGTAACAGAGTCTCCAGGACAACATGTCACCCAGCGAAATCGTGAAGATGAATCATGACACACACAAACTGAACAGCACACAGCGTGGAGAAGCCTACAGCTGGAAGCATGCACTGCACCAGTATTCAGGGATACCATGCCAAGCAAACACTCAGAGTGAAACAAAACAAACACACGTATCAGTGAAATAAATGGAGAAAAAAAAAATAAAAGGAAAAACTGTAACGTCCACGTACATGTCGTCTAGTGTGATCATGTAAACAGCAATGAATGGCTGCAGGAGGAAGAGAATACATTGATAGTGCTTCTGAAGTGTTTCTGAACACTAAGAACGTCATGGTCAAACTCTCTTGACCAAATCCGGTTCTGGAGGGCCAGCGTCTAGCACAGCCGGGCGGTTTCCTGCTCAAACACACCTGGTCCGTCTCACCTGTTAATTGTTTAAGGAGTGAAACTAATAAATGGTGCTGGATGTCCGCCCTCCAGGACCGGATTTGTTCTCCCCTGCTCTCAACCTGTATGACAAATGGAGGCACGTAAACTATTCTGTAAGCAAATACTATGATACAAGTCGTGTTGACGCACTGCAGTAGGGTTGGTTTCTAAGAGCAAATAAAACTGGAATAAAGAGCTGTTTGATCAAAAAATCTCAAATCAAATTTCTCTGCTAATCCGGCCTCTCCCGCCTTAAAGTAATAAAACACGACAAAAAAAAAAGCGCTTTCAGGACTGGGGTGAACTTTTCTGGAGTGAGAGTTTTTTCATACAGTGTGACGTCAGCATAACTTGACAAACTTCCCTCCATCTCATGGTGCAATGGGAAACTCCTCAGAATTGCAAAGCGCCTCAGAAAACTCTGAGAACATATCAGGAATGAAGACACCCCCAGCGATGCTGTAGAGGAACCACTTTTAAACCAGTTTTTCAAGGAAAACATCCAGGGAAATTCCACCAACGTTCATGAAGAATTCTGTATTATTCAGTGTTTGAGATGTAAACAGTGTGAAACTGTAGAGAAACTCATCAAGTATGATTTTATTACAGTGGCGGTGAATGGAACCAAACGTCTCCAACAGATATACAGTCATTTTATTTACTCTCCAAACCCACCAGTGAACCTACAAGTGTCTTCTGAGTGTTTATAAGAAATGTTGATGAAGGTAAAATAGTGGTAATAAATAGGTTTTTTCTGGGGGACTGTTTTGCCTCACAACGCCCTGCATGTATCACTCCACCATAAATGTGTTTTTAAAAAATACATTTAACATGATCAAAACTATCATAAAACCGTATCTTGGGCAACAGGCAGCATTTTCATGACCATTTCATATGTGAGGGAGCTCTTCAGACGTCTGGTTCCATTCACCACCACTGTGAACAATTCTAAGTTTCTTTAAAACAGGCTAATTCTAACTAAACTGACTGAATGCCTTTGTTTACATCTTTTAACCATTTAATTATGCAGAAATTTTGAAAAAATAGGTGGAATCCCTGTGGTTCTTCTATGGCATTGCTCAGAAGAACCCTTTTGGCAGCTTTAATTTTAATTTTAAAAGAGCAGTGTATCAGCAACACCCTTTTTTATCAAGAGAAATATGAATAACCATGTCTAGTACAGATGCCACTTTCTGTTAATAAGCTTGACTCTAGATGTGAGATATTAGGGGTATATTAGTAGGAACAGTTGCTTTGCTGTAGGAGTTCACTCAGCCTTGATTAAAGCAATTTGCAATCCCAGTCCTGGGGTTTTCTGAGCTTCTCACATTTCTCCCTGCTGACTCAGCTCACCGTGGGTTTGATAATTAGATGAGGGGTTGAATCAGGTGTGCTAAATTAGAGGAACCACAAATTCACTGCCGCTGTGGGCGTAAAGCCTTAAATAATACTTACACAGTTTCACCCCGGCTGGTCTCACTGCAGATACGTTTTCATCTCATTTAAATGAATGGAAGTGTGTGTATGTATGTATGTCTCCTTTCCATGTGCAGACATACAGTCCCGTCCCTCAGCCATTAAATAAACAAAAGGACAAACAAACAAACAAACAAACAAAAACAATCAGACAACAAAAGCATGAGATCCCAAAGGTCAAACACACATCAGAAGTAGCAATTTGTGGCAGAAGTTGCCCATTTGTGCCGTTGAAGCATATTCTGCGGGTTCTCTTCTAGTGCTAACAGGCTTAGGGAGGTATAAGCAGGTCCTCGTCGAGCACAAGAGGGCAACTTCTGACAAGAACTTGGTCTCTGTACTGTTTCCAAACACTTAAACCCAAGAGAGTGACCACACCCGCTCAGACAGTAACGGATACATCGAAGCGAACAGAAGCCGTTAGCCGGTCTAATCGGACTTGTCTTTCTTCTTCGAAGTCACTTTACCAGCAACCGCTGACCCCACCGCCCCCACCCCGCCCGTTACCACGGAAACGCTGCCTTTGACCAATCCCACGCCGGCTGCTGGGACGCTCGTCACGGCGGTTTTGGTCAACTCAAAGCTTTTGCTGCCCACCCAGGCCACGCCCCCAAGGGTGGCCCCCACAGCTCCTTTGGTCAGGTTGAACAGGCCGCCCGTCACTCTCCAGACCACGCCCCCCTCACTCTTCGGATGATCCTTGTCCAGATCTGAAAGGGATACAATAAAAAAAAAAGTCAATTACTTCTGAAGTCACTGACAAGAATTTCCAACAGGACATGAAAACTAGATCACATCTACACGTTTCTGCTTATTGTCACTGTCATATCAAAAACCTGTAGCTCCAGGAGCTTCCACATCGTTTACTTTGAAGGGGAATTCCACTGATTTTTAAAAATTCCCGCATAATTAAATGCTGAAGAGGTACAAATGGCTTGAGTACTTTGGTGGTTTTGAAGAAAGTTACAAAGTCAGAATTGTTCAGTGGTGGTGAATGGAACCAGACATCTGAGACGTCTAAAAGTTCCCTCACAAAGATTTATTGCATGAAATGGTTATGAATGCACTTTGATGAGTGTTAGAGTTTGGCCTAAAATGTATTTTCATAATTCATTTATGGTGCAGAAGTACACCTCCCAAAATAGACCCCTAAGAAAACTTGTTTTTCAGATTTACTACCATTTCTCTGCATCTGCTTGGCCTGTTACTAACTGTGCGAGGGCTGAAGATTTGAGTCGGTTTCAGAGAGCCGTCCAGAATACTGTTTTGGCAGAAAAATAGCTAGCACAGGGATGGCACAGGCTTAGAGAGGTATAGGCTGGTCCTCGTCAAGCCCAAGAGGTAACTTCTGACAAGAACTTGGTCTCTGTACTGTTTCCAAGCACTTAAACCCAAGAGAGTGACCGCACCCACTCAGACTAACACAAACAAATTTCCTACCATTTTACCATCATTAACATTCCCTATAAACACTCAGAAGACATGTGTAGGTTCACTGGTGGGTTTGGATAGTTAAAATAAATAAAATAAAATAGTTATATTTGTGATACAAAAATGGTGACACCTGGTTCCATTCGCCACCACTGTAAAGAATATCTACAATAAACGTCAAACCCACTCTGAATGACTTGTTTACATCTAAACCACTGAATTACGCAGAATTTTGGAAAAACGGTGGATGTTCCCTTTAGCTTCTGGATATTGATTTGTAGAAATTCCTGCATAATTAAATGCTAGACTCAAGATGGTTTGAGTACTTTGGTGTAAAATGCTCTGTTTTGGAGAAAATTACCACGTCAGAACTGTTCAGTGGTGGTGAATGGAACCAGACGTCCGGAAAGTCTAAAAGTTATTACATGAAATGGTAATGAACGCACTGCCTGAGGCCTTAAACAAAGGTTTTGGTCTAAAATGTATTTTCATAATCCTCCTAAAATAGACCCCAAGGAAAACTTACTTTTCAGATTTCCTACCATTTTACCATCATCAACATTCCATATGTGTAAGTTCCACTGGTGGGTTTGGAGAGTAAATAAATTGACTATAAAGAAATCTAGGTTGGCAAGTTTATCTACAATAAACGTCAAACCCACTCTGAATGACTTATTTACATCCAAACCACTGAATTAAGCTGAAATTTGGAAAACAGTAGAGTTCCTCTTTAATCTTCTTGAGGAAAGTTGCTATTGAGAAGATCTGAGATTTTGTTCTGATCATATTCCCTCTTTAACTGTCTTTCATGTTGCTGATGCTAATGCCGTTAGCTTTGCTGTATTGAACCCAATCCAGTACAACAGCAACTGATTCAGTGCGGTCTGACCTTGAGAGTAATCTCATTGATCCCGAGCTCAACTCATGGAATAAAAATGCTTTGCTTCATACAGTCAGGCCTGGAAGGGTGTATGATTAGGAGAAAAAAAAGGAATGAACAGATTTTCTTTTGAAATGAACTGAAGCTAATTAGCTGATGGAGTCCAGGTCATTCTATAGGCTGGATATCGAAGCGAAGGAGGGTGGTAGTGGGGGGCAAATCTGCCCACTGGCTACTGAGGGAGACAAAACGGCGTTGAGTCAAAGAAGAAGAATGGTCTGACTGTGCTGCCTACCGCCGGCTTTATGACTGAGAATCATGGTCTGCTAACAGGGGAGTGTAAAATCACTAGCCCAGGGTCCGCAGCCTGATACTGAACTGGAGAAAATGAGATTAAAACCTGCGCTCAAGGACACGACAGCAGCAGGTCCCAGAACTGCCATAATCTCTGTTCATATCTTAAAGTGAGACAGTATCTTAAAGGCCAAGGAAGCTAGAAACCAAAGCTACCAGTGACTACTAACATCTGTCTGAAAAAAAAAAAGAAAAAAAAAAAGTGATTACACGACTGCTTCACACGCTTCGTGGACTCAGCATAAGGAAAGGCTTGACCTAAAGCAATGCCTCGAAGACATTTCAGAACTAAAAAGCCCACTTTATTCTGACCTAAAACCATAACTAAGATCATACCGCAACTGTGATGTGACCCAGTAGACAAATGAATCAATACTGAGACATGGTTATAAACTAGCCTGCATTATTTTGACCAAAACGAAGATTAGATTTGTCCATGCTGATATTCAATATTTTTCATGTACATATCGGCCAATATCTTATATAAATATTTATAAAGGAGAAACTGAGACAACATCTACCTGGATTGGAGCAAAATATAACAACATATATTGCTGTAGGCTTACAAATGAAGTAAAATGCTTTAGCTCAGCGTCACCAATGCACTAAATATGCATTAAATATCAGTCAAATCCAGCCATCTCTCTAATGCAATTATCTCCCAATATCAATACAATTCCGATATCATTGTGCATCCCCAGTGGATACTAGACGTAGCTTAGACTAGTCCATTGGTTCTCAATCTAGTCCTCAATTTCTGCTCTATCCTTGTTGTAGCACAGCTGCATGCAGTTAGCTGTTGTGCTGCAGCTCTCAGTTTCGGGGCAGCAGGACTTTGCTTATTTAGTCCAAAGTGCTGTTTCATACGATTCTGTTTACTGGCCTGTTTGTCTTCCTCTGTTCTGGCGAGTAGCACCAGTTCAGTGAAGGAGGGTGGTGCGTTTGCTTTTCGCTCTAACCGGTGGTCGGAGATGAGTCCATCATTCCAGCAGCCTCGACAGAACTGCTTTAAGAGGTACCGGTCTCGTTCGCTCTCTGCAATACCACCTCGCCTGACCACAGCACTTAGGGCAACCTGCAAGAGGTTCAGGTAATTAGATGGCTTCTCATCATTCTTCTGCAGTGTCACCATGAACTTGGCCAACAGCTCATCTCCATCCTCTACTGAACCATAAACTGAATCTAGCAGCTGAAGATACACTGAAGGCAAAGCTTGGGGACTAACATGCTTGATCACGTCAGTAGCTGGAGGCAACAGGCTGTCTAGGATCTTGCGTGTTCTATGCAAATCAGACATGGATGGATCGGTAAAGATCAAGTCAACATTTGCTCTCCAGGTGTCATAATCCAGTTCACTGTTAGGACGGGGAATCTTTCCAGAGAAAGGTCTGAGGCGAAAAGAAGAGTGCACTGGGGACAGGGCTTCATTGCCTCGCATGACATGCTCAACAACCACACGTTGCACAGCAGGGGGATTGACATCGCTCACGGTAAGGACTGAAGGCATTGCTGCAGCTGCGCCATCATCACCACTGAATTTGTTTGACAGGAAGCCTTGGTCATGAGAGTTCAATTCAGCATATGTGCTAGGTGATTGTGTGGCTGCCAACACAGCAGACTGCGACTGACTATTCATTCTGGTAAATGAGGACATTACT
>JBBPCZ010000034.1:10855786-10866027 GCA_037974445.1 Brycinus macrolepidotus
TCGCTTTGTGCACTGGGACACAGTCATGCTGGAATAGAAAAGGTTCTTCCCCAAACTGTGTCCACAAAGTTGGAAGCGCGGTGTTGTCCAAAATGTGTTGGTCTGCTGAAGCATTTTAAGTAAGGGGCCACCTGAATTCAGTAACCAAAAGGTGTGTCCCAATACTATATATATATATATATATTAACTGACAGTGAGCTGATGCTTGCCTCTTAGTGAGCAAATGCTAACACTGGAGCTAACCGGTGTAGTGTTACATGGTGAGGACTTGTCATTTTTTGCGCAGTTTCTTCTCCTCAGTGGATGATATTCCACCATGTTAGAGTACAGAAATTCTAACATTGTCATTTGTAATAAAGTCTTTTCATATATACATGTTGTACATGTAGAAAGGCTCTCTGGTTACATTTTACACTGAAAACTGATATTGAGATCACTAGAGATGACAAATACCAACATCTACCCTCTCGATACATTCACTTTATCTGCAGAAAGGGGAAAGGGGAATTTTTTATTCTCACTGTCCAGTGGCCATTTCATTAGCTTCACTTCCATAGCATTTGGTCAATATCTGCCTTTCCTCAAAGCTGGCCTTTGTGTTTGTTTTCGCCTCAAAGAGCATCCTTGTGGCTGTGGTCAGTGGCTGATGGTGAGTGAGTCAATACGCTGTATTGACCACTGGAGCAAAGTGGTGATTTTTACCATTGAAGAGGTTCAAATGGACCTTCCAAGTGTTGGTGTCTAGGAAAGCCATTATTCTCCTGCCAGAAGCCCAGAGCTTCAATTGATTCTTCTGAAGTTAGTCACTGATCAAAGAGCGAGTATTGTGCTTTGTGCATTTTTTCTTACAGCACTCAGTAGCAGATCTTCACTGTGTCATTCACTTATAGGCAGAAATTGCTGCTGAGACACTGTGACATATGGTGCACAGTTTGACCAGTTTGTAAGCATTTTTGTCCCCTGTGCTTTTCTTCATGAAAGTAGAAGACCATACTGTATGTCTCATTTTCATGTGGTAGGTCTAAGGATTTATGAGGATAGTAATTATGATGATGATGACAAAGACGGTGTTGATGATGATGCTCATGACGACAGTGATGTAGGTATGGTGATGGTGAGGATGATGATGATCATGATGAAGATGATGACCAAGATGATAATGATAACTTGATCAAGATTGTAATAGTAATGATGATGAGGATCATGGTGATGGTGATGATGATAGTGATGATAAGAGTAACTATGGTGATGATGATAATGATGATGATGGTAATGATGGTAAGGGCAATGATGATAAAGATGATGATGATGGTGAAGATGATGATAGTGATGACAGTGATGATGGTACTGATGATGATGGTGATGATAGTTAATATCATTATGGCCAGGATGGTGAAGATGATGTTGATGGTGATTATGGTAATAATGGTGATGATGATGATGATGATGTTAATTATGGTAATAATGGTGAGGATGATGATAGTAGTGATAATAGTGAATGTAATTATGATCAGGATGGTGATGATGATGGTGATGATAAAAATGATAATAATTAGGATTATGATAGTAATAATGGTAATGATGGCAATAACGATAAGGATGTTGATGTTCGTGATAATAGTGAATGTAATTATGGTCAGGATGGTGATGATGGTAATAATAATTAGAATGATGCTAATTATAATTATGATAGTGATAATGATGGTAATGATGATAAGGATGATGATGGGGATGATGACAGTAAATGTCTTTATGGTCAATGATGTTGATGATGTTGATAATGATAATGATGATGACAGTGATGATAATAATGATTAGGATAATGATTATAATTATGATAGTGATAATGGTAATGATGGCAATAATGATAAGGATGTTGATGTTCGTGATAATAGTGAATGCAATTATGGTCAGGATGGTGATGATGGTAATAATAATTAGAATGATGATAATTATAATTATGATAGTGATAATGATGGTAATGATGATAAGGATGATGATGGGGATGATGACAGTAAATGTCTTTATGGTCAATGATGTTGATGATGTTGATAATGATAATGATGATGACAGTGATGATAATAATGATTAGGATAATGATTGTAATTATGATAGTGATAATGGTAATGATGGTAATGATAGAAAGGATGATGGTGGTGGTGAGAATAGTGAATGTAATTATGGTCAGGATGGTGATGATGGTGCTGATAATAATAAGGTAATGAAAACAGTGATTATAGCAATAGTGGTACTCATAGTGATGATGGTGATGATGATGATGATGATGATGATGGTGTAAAGATCTGAAATTTGTAAAGCATTTTAAAAGCGGAATAGAAGAAATGTTGGGAGTAGTTTGGATGTGCTAAGGAACCTGCGATTTGACTCCTGATCTCTGCTGCCGGTTGTGGAATGTTAAGTGATTTTAAGTCATTTTATGTGGATTTAAGTGAACATGAAGTGCTTGTTTTGTCTCTGCAGATGCCAGGGCAGACCGTTCTGAAAGACGGAAGCTCTTTCGACATTACACCGTGGGATCATACGACAGCTTTGATGCATCGAGGTAAGATTAAATGTTCTTATAATCCATGTTTGTGAGTGTGTGTGTGTGTGTGTGTGTGTGTGTGTGTGTGTGTGAAAGAGAGAGAGAGAGAGAGAAAGAGAGCTTAGCCTTAAAATCCCCAAAGCCTAATTCAGGAGGACTACGTCTTCTTTAGTTAGACACCCCACAGGAACTGAAAGAGGTTTTTTTTTTTTTTTTTTTTTACTTATTATAACTGTCAAAGTGCACTGTTCTCCTGAGGTCATCTGAGGATTTATACTGGGCATCTAAATGGAGATTTCTTCCAAAACGTGACACTTCTGTCACCAAGAGTTGCTGTTGCAGGTCAAAGCAGGTTTCAGGTCTTTGCATTTTCTCTTATGAGCTCTTCCCCAGTGTCAGATAATTGTTGTTCTGTTATCACGGTTCTTCGCCGATCTCATAATGATTCATTACTGCATTACCGAAGCTTTCACAACATTTAGTTGTTAAAATTTCCTGAGGGATTAACCCTCATTTTAAAGAACACTCTTCACTTAATGGGCTGTTTTTTTTTTTTTTTTTTTTTTTTTTAAGTTTTGCTTCTTTGAATCCACTTAATCCACTGGCCTCAAATTTCCCTCTTCAATTATGAAATGTAAATTGTTCCAAAGGGCCGATTCTTTTGTCACTTTTGAAATAATTAACACCGAAAGGCTTTTCGGAAAGGACAGCGGTGAGGGTCGTTAAGCGATTATTCATGGTCCGTTGCACATCAAATGTCTTCTCATTAGCCAATTGGCCTTTCGGTCCCCTGCAAAGTAGCTTACAGGCGTCGGGTTAATTGATCATAACATCGCCGAGCGTATACCGCCGCATCGGAGCGTTACTTCCCCTCGTGTCGGGTATCGCTTTGAGTTCTTGCCTTTTTTTCTTTCTTTGACTTATCAAGAGTCACCCACACATTCTGTATGAGTGCCGTATTAGAATTGACAGCTGTAATTTGTCTGAATCACCGGCGAGCGTGTACGGGCTCTTTACGTCCTGTCTGTCAGCAACACCAACTGCTGGCTGACCGTGTCGGAACACAATAAGATTTGCCAGACCTGTAGAAATGGATTTTTATCCTACATTCCCCACTGCAACTGAGAGATTTATGTCTGAGCCAATACATAAAATGAAAAGCATATGCAAAGGTATTTTCTATGGGATTGCGGAAACAATCACACTATTGTTTTTCTGTTCTAATTTATTTTTCTTCTTCTTATAGCTGGAATTTGGAGCCTCTTCTCCTCCTACGGTTTTTAAAATATTGACATGGTTCCAACGTCAAAACGTCCATTAATATCAGTTGAAGTGCGCGTGTATTCAGATTTTTGATCAGTTGACCGGGGGCCCAGTATTGATCATTTAAAAATTTGATTTTTGTGGTCGAATCGCCTCTACATTTTATGGGGGGAGAGAGCCGAGGGTCGAGTCCCCTTAAAAATGTGTCGGAGAAAGAGTCTGTGACGTCACAGCTGTGGTGTCCGGAAAGCGACAAAATGCGAATCAACAATTCAGTCTTATGGAGCTAAAGACACAGCAGACTCATGAACAGACTTCAAGACATTAAAGCTCAGGTCAGTTATCAAAATAGATGTGTGTCACTGTTTGCTGTGGTTTAATTAAAAATAATCTGCCCAGTTCGCTCCACCCATTTTCAGTCGTCCTTTACCATAAATGGCTTGGTGAAAGACAGCAGGTTAACACCCCCCTCTGTGGTTTAGTGGTAAAACATGGTGAGTAGAATTTGTTTTTTAAATATAGACTTTTTTTTTAGCCATAAAACCAATGTTTGGGTGTCTCCAAACACTGGTTTTATAACAACCATGCAATCAACCACGTAATCAGTCACGTAATAAATGCAATCTTGTTTTGCATGCTGGTTTATTCCTCGTTTGAAAGTGTGTCGTAATGAATGGACCAATAGACTAATGACTTGGACCAAAATCTCATTACACTTACTTACACTGAAAGCCATTTTTCCCTCTCCTGCAAAGTTCCATTTTTAGAGGTTTTGCTACAGTATATTTGTGCTCAGTCATAACCGAAGCGTTTGCATCTGCCCACTGAATCACTCATTTCTGCTCAGAGTCCCTCAGGATTACCAGAAGCCCATCACATACCATATACCATCCCATCCGTTTCCCAAATTACTGTCCTGATTCCTTTTCACACCACAGAACAACTGTTTACTTATTAATATTTTGCTGGGGGAAAAAAAAAAAAGGTTTTACAGAGAGTGCGAAAGCGCTCATTGTCAGATGGCTGGTTATGTAAGCGGCCCTAATGCTGGAGCTGCGGGTCACTATTGCTCAACACCGACACGAGGAAGGCGTCAGAAAAATCAGAGCTGTGATGTAATCCAAGGTCACGTTTGGCCCAAATCAGTGTGCTTTCCGCTTTCCCTTCATTTACAATAAAGTCCAATAGAGGAGGTCCTCCTAGGGCGTGTGTTGGGAGGGCTGGAGTTACTGGGTTTAATTTATATACGGCACATATTATTTGAAAGGTTTATTGACCTTTTCGAGGGCTGGACAACAACCTGAATGAGCTGAGAAGAATTACTGGAAAGAAGTCAATAGTCAATCAGTCTGCCTTCATTCTTGAACCTCATGTTAAGGATGTTTAACATTATTAATGGTTTTATTGCGCAAGCTGCGTCCATTTGGCGTCAGACACCTTGGGGGGGGGGGGGGGGGTGGAGGGGGGTAAAAAGGAAAATTCCCTAAACAACCAACTAAACTCCCACTCAGCAGACACACCCCTCGCTCAGAGCACGTTGTCATGGAGACGCACAGAGCGAAACCATGGCAATGTGTTGCAGTCTACTTCCTGTCGTAGGCCTTCTGACTTACAGGAAAGGAGCTCTTTCCAGGGAAGATGTACAGCGTTTTAAGCTTCTAATGCTCGTTAGCTGCCCAGACTGCAACAATCTGACATTACACAACTGCCCTACTTTCAGTTTGTGAATCAGGTCCTAACTCTACACATAAATTACATACAGTCCATGTATTAATAGTGAATAATAGTGATGCAAAGGTCAGGGTTTTGTATGGCCCACAATGCCTGACCCCGTGTTAAGAGTCAACGATGTTTCTGTAAGTCATTTTTAACAGCTGGAACTCTGCTTTTCCACTTTTTGACCTGCAGAATTTTGCTGATAAGCTGATCCGTACCCCCCGACCCATAGGTTATGGGTCGACCCAGGCATCTGTAGTGGTTTATAAAGCAATAAACACTGGGACACGAAGCAAAGACCTTTGTTCACGTTACCAGACTGAATCTGGATTTTTTGGTGTCAAAGCTGTGTGTACGCACAAATCCAATTTTTTCAAATCAGATCTGAACCTCTGTGGTTACGCAGACATTGCAAGCTTTATTGTTCAGCTTTTTTAAGTGAGCCATATCTGTCAGTGTGAACGAAAACAGTAACAAGTCAACAAACTAGCAGCACAGACCTTCAAAGATCATCAGCTCTGATCCAGTCTCAGCTGCTCATGATTAGGGGAGGAGGTGAAACACGGTCAGACATTTTAATGCTTCTGCAGCGTTTAATGACAGAAACCTCAAGTTAGAATCTGCTGCTGTATCCCCAACACGGGACGGTTATATAATATGTCCATGTGCAGCAAAAATATATGAACTTTGTTCTGGCTGTTCTCATTAAGGTCACATACTCACGAATCGGATACATATCCAGTCTAGGACTAAATATGAAAGTGGCTCAGTTCTGGTTTGAAAAGATCAGACTTGTGTGTTCACTCAGATCTTTAAAGGTAGGATTGGTGTTACTTGGAGGAAAAATTAGATTTGTACAACTTTTTCTTTTGCCTTAATGGGGTACAGACCTGATTTTTTTTCAAAGTAGTGAGAACACTGTCACGGAGCAGACAAGAAATGAAGCTGAAACCTCGGTTAGACCAGTGTAGCGTGGTGGATGAACCCAATCGCAGACAGAGGCGAAGTGAGTTGGTAGACCACGTGCTTTACTCTGAGAACGCTCTCGATCAGAGTTAAGATTCCCACCGGAATCTGCGTTCTCACTCACACACACAGTAAAGGGTATAGACAAGAGTAGAGTAGAGTAGAGAACCCGGGTTACTCACGGTACCAAAGGGACTGGTGAGATGGCCAGGAAACATGACTCAATGACTGAGCGATGTGATACTACCGCCATGCCGTTTAAATACCCTGTGACGTGCGACATTTCCGGAATCCCGTGCACGTCATAATCTGGTGCTTGTGACACCGACCAGTAGAAGTAGGCTGCAGAGGGTTTATAGCAACCTCAACATCAAGATTATACCAAGAGTTGGGAGTGCGAGGACAGGCAGTAAAGGAGGTTCTGAAAAGGGCAGAGCTGCTGAAAAGGGCAGTCAGTGTCTCTGGTTTAAGAAAAAGAACTCAAAAAGGCACCATTATTCAGTTGACCATCCCACGAAGTCCAAGATGCAGGTCTCAAGTATGCAATTAGGGATATAAACATCTAGTACTATGAAATAGAACTTTGTCGGTAGGTTTCACTCAACTGTGTTACTTATCTATAGTATTTATATCCAGCATTTCTGTATATAGCATAGTGTATTTTCATATTGAGCCAGATTTTTTATTTAGATTTTATTTACACTTTGTTTTATATTGTTCTTGTTTCTTTGTCTCTGTGTCTGCCCTCATTACATAAACAATTTCCTCTGGGAACAATAAAGTTTTCTGATTCTGATTCTGATTCTGAATCATGAAGCCGAAATAACTCGACTGGTTTCTGAAGAAGGTGAGGGTACAGCTGCATGGGCTAAGCAATCCACTGACTTAAATCCCATTGAAATATTTTAGGAGGATTTTGAAATTGCAAGTCCATCACAGACACCTTGGGGAATTATGAAACAGTCTGTCATGTGGAATAGACCAAAACTTAACCACAACACTGCAAAAAGTTGATTACTTCTTACCGTAGACATCTCGAAGCTGTTGACAATGGCTTTGACACAAAGTACTGCTGGTGTGGTGTTTGAATACTCTTTCCTTATCAAATTCGTTTTTTAAACATATGTTTGCTCATATTTATAAATACATACTTTTTCATTCATATGTGGGTACAAAGTCAAAAGACATTGTGTGTGTAAATTTGAATGCATTGTCTGGTGCCTTGCTCTTAACCCTAGTCTTCAAGATCAGTTACTTTAATTTGGAAAATTGGAACCAGGCAATAATTAAAAATGAAATAAGCCTAAAAATGTATGTTGCAGGTTGAATAACACAGCCTTGCATGAGGCCGCAGCTCTGGGGAACAACGGTCTCCAGAGTGCCAAGATGCTGCTTGGGTGAGAGTTGTGCTACATTAAAGCAATAGATCTGTAAAACTAACAAAAATGCAGCAAAATTCTGGCATCTAGCTGTTACTTGTGTTAGTTATACAATCTTTTATGCATTTTTATCAGAGGGGGAACCCTCAGGGGCTTGCAGGCCTTTAGAGAAGGAAACTAAAAACACATCCATCATTTTTAGTTCATTTTTATTCAAAATAACAATGCTTGTTTTAAACTACAGGTACTGTAGTGCTACTGTTATTTTCTGAGTTTTGGTTGGAAATGATAGGGTGAAGTTCTTAAAAAGCCTTGTATAAAATTGTCCAGTCAGATTTTTCTCTTCTTGGTATCTAGGTAGTATAGTGAGCTTTCCCATAGGTCAGGCCTCCAGGCGCAGGCTTGAAGTTCTACCATGTCACCTTAACAACCATCAACCAATAAAGTTTCGATTTCCAGTGGGTGGGACCAATTCTGGAAGTTTTAGAAAGTTGAGTTGAGTGATTAAACAGTAGTTGATCTGTACCAGGACTCTTCACTAGGAATTGCTCTAGAATTGCTACATACAAGGTAAAATATGTTAGTATGTCCATTACAAGCTTCAAATAAAACTAGAATGTTTAATCTAGAATGGACAAAAAATGTCCCTTAGCTTCACACAAACTAGAATCTTCTAAGGGTGCTAACAGAAATGAGCATTTTTTTCTTTTGGTGTTTTAATGTTTATGGAGCGATCTGAAGGTGTAGCTCTGGTTTTTCTAATGGTCTGCCATAGAGTATCAGAAATCACAATTAATTACACAGAACTTTTTGAATTCCACAGCTACGGCAGCACATATAATAAAATTGGAACGAAACAGAGAAGATTAGCATGGCCCCTGCACAAGGATGACACTCAAAACGTGAAGCGTTCCTTATTTTTTGTGGGGCAGCTGGTGGCCTAGTGGTTTGGGCGTTGCTCCTGCGATCAAAAGGTCGTGGGTTTGAATCCCAGGACTGCTAGTGGCATCACTGAGGTACCCTTGAGCAAGGAACCATCCCCACACACTACCCCCCGGGCGCTGTGTTCCTGGCTGCCCGCTGCTTCACTTGGTGAATGGGTTAAATGTAGAGAAAGAATTCACACGGTTCACGCTGTGTGCTGTGGTGTGTTCACGTATGATGTCTGACTTCACTTCAACAGAGGAATGCTTTAACAAAAGTGGCTCACAGTAGGTGATCCCATTTGATCAGCTATTGTAGGAGGTGGAGAAGATGACAAACTGCATCTTCTCCAAACAAACTGTCCAGTGTGGAGAACTTCTAGCAGGGTATACTTTGGTATAAAGCTTTAACTGATTAGCTGATGAATTTTTTGAAAAAGTTTCACTTTTCCTCTGTCTGATGTGCTTACAGATACAATGCTAGTTTACGGAAGCTGAACACTCAGGGTCAGATGCCGTATGATATTGCAGAGTCCATAGACTGCAGCTCAATGATGTTCTTACTGACATCTCAAAGGGGCCAGGGCCTGACCCATACCCTCTCCAACACCAGGAGCACAGCCAAACAACGACAAAAGAACCTCTCAAACCATTAGAAACAAAGGTTTGTTGTTCCTGTGCCTTTAAGACTGATACATGTAAATGATCTTTTATGATTTTCTGCGCTGTGACACTTTCAAAAAGTAGCCTAGACTGAAACACCTCTTAACTTCACAAAAATGTGGTGCCGATGCCCTTGAAACCAAAGTTCCACAGCATGTCAAAACACAAGCACACTTTGCCAAATTCAAATTCAAAAAAAAAAAAAAAAAAAAGAGTGCCTACATTTCACACTTTAAGGATAAAAGGATTGGCCAATGATTTGAGAATCAGAATCAGAATCGTGTTTATTGGCCAAGTATGTGTGCGAACACAGACGAAGAATTTGATTCCGGTCAATGGTGTCTCTTAAGCACAACAGTATAAAACAACACCAATATGTAAAGACACAATGAACAATACACTGAACAATATAATACACAATATACAATTTACAGTATGAATACACAATATGGATTTATATTTACAAATATAAAGACAAATGTTAATAAATGTATACAAGTATTGTGTGTGTGTATATATATATATATATATATATATATATACACACATATATACACACACACACACACACACACACTAAATCTACATCTTATTTACAGAAAATACAAAGAATACAGTATATATACCACAGAGTGTACATAAAGTGCAGCTGCAGTACGTTTACGTTTACTGCATTTAGCAGACGCTCTTGTCCAGAGCGACGTACATTAGTGCTTTAGTAATCCACATCTGTTCTTCATACCTGTAAAGCTAGACTTAAATCAACATCTGCTTTTGACTAAGTTA
>JBBPCZ010000034.1:10903709-10918464 GCA_037974445.1 Brycinus macrolepidotus
GGTTCTAGACTGTTTTACACCGTTTATATTTACTGAAATCAGAGTTTACTGATTCACTCTGAGTTCTGAGGGTAAACACCAGTTCTAGACTGATTTACACCGTTTATATTTACTGAAATCAGATTTTACGCTTTGAGTTCTAAGGGTTATAGGGTTAAATGATTTTTATTAAACTGTAAGGTCTAAACAAAGACTTCGAAAGGCTGTCTGCGTAACTCTAGGATGGGATTTTGCTGTTTTGGTAGACCTTTGTTTTTTGCACTTTTTTTACAGCACGTTGCGGTTTGTTCTCTTATGTTCCCTCAGTAATCTTACGGTGCTCTGGAAGTGCTCCCTCAGCTGCTGGGCGTCCTGGACCATCTGCAGGGCGAGCTGCTGCCTGTCCTCATCGCTCCGGCAGATCAGCTTCTTTTGCATCAGCACCCGCACGTACTCCACCACCGTCAGCCTCTGGCACTCCTCCTGCAGCCGCTGCGCGCACACACACACACACACACACACACACACACACACACACACACACACACACACACACACAAACTCTGCTTGTTTGCTTGTTGAGTAGTTACTGCTCGTGTTTTCTACATGGACGGCTCCTCAGCTGCTTTGAGAAACACATTTCAAATTTTAGCATACACCACTATTCAAAAATTTTGGCACACACTCGCTTTATATTTTCTAAAACACTCTGTATTCTTTGCTTACAAATAAGTTTACAGTATGTTTATCATTGGAATACCTTTAATACCAAGAAAATGTCAGATTTTTATTCAGCACTACCGACCTACAAAAAGCCCCCTAATATAATTACAATTATAATATGGATCACCAGACGAGTGTTAGATATTTAAGGAGCTATTAAGCGCTGAAACAGTAACGAGTTCATTTAAAGTTAAAGGACAGTCTAGAATTGGACTCTGCATCTCCACACAACCAGTTATAGGTTAGTTATAAGATTATTCAGTTTATATCTAGTCGTTTTTACTTGTTTAAACTAAGTTCATACAGTGAAGTTCTCATTCAACTGACAGCGAATTCTGCTTGTTTTCAAGCCTTATTTATCTTTAAAGATAAACCGATATTAACAAAAAAAAAATTAAAAAATGAATAACGGTAGAAACAGTTTAAATGTTCTTATTATTTTCATAAAGCAACCTCATTATGAGATATATTAGATAAACTGATGAGACATAAGATGTTTTAACTTGATTGCTTTTTTGTGGGGCTGCATTCCCATGATCTTATATGCAGCTCTGTCATGGTGCCTTAATTATCCAGTTCTGTGTTGTGTTTATGAACTGCACCATTACAGTGTGGTATGTGTTGGGGCTAAAGCCAGTGCTGTAAGTGTGTGTTTGCCCAATAAAATAGGCTTGCACATTTTCCTCAGTTCTTCCTGGCAGAACCTCCTCCCTGTAGTCGTCCCAATGTGAAGGTAGAGGGGCATTCGGTGGACGCTCTTATTCAGAGTGACTTACATTCATTAGTTACAGGGACAGTCCCCCTGGAGACACTGAGGGTTAAGTGGTGGTGGGTGGCCTCTGGACCAAGAGGTCATGGGTTCGAATCCTACCTTCAGCATACCACTACAGGGTTCCTGAGCAAGACCCTTAACCCCAAGCTGCTCCAGGGAGACTGTCCCCTGTACTTAGGGAATGGAAGTCGCTTTGGATAAAAGCGTCTGGTAAATGCCTTAAATGTAAATGTCTTGCTCAAGGACACAATGGTAGAAAGTTGGGGGGGGTTTGAACCTCCAACTTTGTGGTCATCGGGTTCACAGGCAAGTGTCTTACCCACTATGCTCCTACCACCTGTGGATATTCTCAGATGTGAACGGTGGAGCTTCACTCACCTGGCGGCAGGGTGAGCGCACGCGGCTGTAGAGCTCACAGTGGTGCTCCAAAACGCTGCACACGTTGGGGATGACGTCTCCCTGGACCAGCCAGGTGCGAGACAAGAGCCCCTGCAGGTGGGGCTGCAGGTCCACCAGAAGCTGATCCATCACCAGCCGACAGGCTTTCTTCACGGCCCGGTCCAGAGCGGTTAGCGGCCCGGGGGGGATCCGGGAAAAACGCACCGATGCCCGTGAACTCACCTGCTGATGCAGGTTCTCTGTGGACATCCTGAGGGTTTTACAACATTTAAAGCATGTACTGAACCTACAAACTAAACACTGAACATATAAATTAGTTAAAAAGTCTTAGTCTTAACCTGTATCCATGAAATCAGGACTTAAAGTAACGCTTAAATGTGCATAGTGCCCCCCTGAAAGTAGTGGAAGTTTGTAGATCCTAGGTCAGCATTGTGTAAACTACATTCCAAGTACTTTTGCCCATTTTTATGAATAACAGCATCTCATACAGTGAAATGAAGTCTTATGCACTTGAGGGTAATTTAGGCATGCAGGTTACACCATACTAACCCAGTACATACAGTGAGGCGAAACACATATTCAGACACTTTTATTTAATACACTTTCAGTGTAACTTCCACTGCAAACTGACACACATAGGACGTGCAGTTTGTGGCCCATCTGCTTAGGGAAAGGTAGATGGTCCTCTCTGCGTCTCTTCTTTTGAGGGAGGGACATCAAAATGTGGGAAGATCAGGCAAAAAGTTGGTAGAAATATTACGTGTGGATGATCACATATTTGACTTAGTTTAATAAAATTTGAGCAGCTCTTGGCGGTTGCTTTTGCATCAATTTTCCTCCACTTTTTAAAATGGTGAGTAAAGTTGCATTTGGGCCCTTAAGTACAATGGCAACAGATACAGAGGTGAGAATGAGGCACGAGTCTGAAGCATGTGCAGAAAGACCATTTTCCATCAGATTAACACTGTTTAAACTCTTGGGATAAGCGGTTCATGCATGAGAAGTTGTGGTATAGAAAATGCAGTGATGCACCTGCAATTTGCTTGTGCAGTTCATGCAATGTTCCAAAACCTGGTTGTCTCAGTGGAATTACACCCCTGGAGAAGGTCAGGTTTTGGGCACTGACTGTCCAAGTACATCTGCCCCTAATGTCTTTTAACTTTGTACTTGAAAATATGAACGTGTATTCAAAACCATAAATAAAGATGTATTTAAAAAGCAACATTTAAAAGGTATAAAACACTGAAGGGAATGAAAATAGCTACAAAGGCACAGCAAAGACCTTGAATATCCTTGTCAGTAGAACTTGTTCAATAATGTGTCATTGTAAAGTTCGATTGTCTCTAGATAGGAACGCCATGCAAGATCATTGATAAGGAAGGTAAGAGAGAAGCCAGAGGTCAGCTGAAAAGAGCTGCAGGATGACCTGAAAGCATCAGAAACAGCAGTTTCAGAGAACAATGAGCAATGAACTGCACCACAATCATCTCCATTCCTGAACCCCACGCTAAACTCCTCTGTTAGAGAAGAAACACAGAGATGCACGTCTAAAAATTTGCACACAAGCACTTGGCAGTAATTCAGCCCAAGAAGGTGAAAGAATCATTATGTGGGGCTGCTTCTTGGCAAATAGTACTGGGGCATGTCATTCATAGAAACATGAATGGAGTGGCCAAAAGATATTAAAGAAGATTTTAATCTCTTCGGCCAAGAAAGGAGAAAAAATAGACGTTTCAGAAAGACAATGACGCCAAACACACAGTCAGAATAACTCAAGAGTCGTTTCTATAGACAGTAAAGGTGCCTGCATGGCCTCGCCAGACTCCTGACTCCAATTCTGGTTAAAATTTAGCGAGGATTTTAAAATCGCAAGTTATGCATTTAAGTTGTAACTGCCAACAACTGCAGCAAGGTATTAATGTTATTCATTTGTTGTGTCTGAATATCAAAATTTATAAGTACAATGTATATGAAATAATAACAAAAGTGTCTCAATACTTGTTTCCCATCACTGCATTAACTTGTATCACTTGTAAGCTGCATTAGTCTTACAGATTCAGTGCAAAACTAAAAATGCAAACTTTAAGCATCATTTTTGTTGACTGGCTATATTAGGGGCAAGGTGGGAGGGGGAACTATATTCATTTGATTTTTGGCAAAAGTACTCATTATAATACTCATAAAAACACATGAACCAGTAATAAGAAGAGACGTCCTTAAGTCACACAAAACATGTCTTTATAACAGCACTAACGCTGACATACTGCCAAAAGAGACTTGTACACCATCTCACTTGAGGATGATGCAGTTGCTTATGCAGGCCAGAAGGTAATGGAGGTAGAACTTGCTGTTTGCTGTTGGGTCCTTACGATGCTCCTTGCCATATTCGACAATTGCATCTCGAAATCTGAGAGGAATTCAGAGCTAGTATCAGAAAACTGATTATTGATCCCGGAGGAAATTGTTTATGTTACAACTGCACAGACACACAGAGACAAGAACAAAACACAATACAGTATAAAGTCAAAGCAAAACTCTACAGAAAATACTCCGAAAATACTCTGTACTAAATGCACTATGCTATTAACACAAAAACAAGAACAACACAGAGCACAGCTATTAGTTTGACGTGACACACTTAATATAACCTTTATATAAAGAATCTATGGGAACTAAATCTAAATTTCACACACACACACACACACACACACACACACACACGCACACACACACACACACACACACACAAATATACCAGGTCAGTTCACCTAATCCTGAAGTCTTCGATGAGTTGAATCACTTATAGCTGGGAAACTCCAGGACAGAATTTTGACATCTCTGACACAAAACACATTCAGTTATATCCTAACAATGTACTGCAGCTCCTACCTGGTTAGAAGGTTCTCCATCTCATAGAGACCCATCTGAATGGTCTGATCCCGCAGAGTTTCACTGATCATCAGAGCCACACGTGCATTCTCCTCTAACATCTGCACACACAAAGCACACAGTTACACTCCAGCACTGTTTGCTTTCCACATTTCTGGATGTTGAAAAATGACCTTGTACCAAATTGCACATCCTTGTACTAAACTGCACATTTTAACAAAAACTGTGCATCAATAGATGGGCTACAGTCCATTACAAGAGAGGTGTGTCTAAAAAACACGGCCAGTGTGTGTAAACATAATATGGGATCTCAATCAAATTCAGAGACACAGATCTACGATCAGTTCTTGCCCTTTTATCTTCTATCGCTACCACTTTGCAATAAGACGACCCTTATAAAGGGTTTATAAATGCTTCATAATCAGGTTGTTAGTTGGGTTATAGACAGTTTATAAATCATTAAAAAGCAGTTTTAAACAAGCTCCCTTTTTGTGAAGATCTGATGTTTTAATGGTAGTAACACGTTAACAAAGACCTGATGAAGCTGACAGTCTAGCATTCTGCCTGAGAGTAAAGATAAATTCAGCAAACAGTAAAATCTGAAATCTTCCCAAATAGTGAGGCTGCATCAATGTATGACAGATGTTATAACTTAATTATAACTGCTTATTAATGATTTATAAACTGCCTACAACCTAATTAACAACCTGATTATAAATCATTTATAAACTCTTTGTAAGGGAAGACTTATTGTAAAGTGGTACCCTTTTATCTCAATCATTTGTCTCTTATTTAGGTTGACAAAATCTAATCTTAGCTCACGTTTTGAGATGCTTGAGAAGTGCACTGCGCTACCTGAGCGATGATTGTAGGGAGGCTTGTGTGGTAGCAGCCCTCGTGGTCAATATCAGGTTCCTGATCCCTCTGCCAGTCTGTCAGCTCCACCTCAAGTGCCTTCTGCATCCATTCTGAGACGCTTTTCTAGCAGGGAGTTTACATACATAGTTCAGCTGTGAAACCATTCACTCACTACATGAGTTGCCTGGAGGCTCACTGTTTATTTTAACCCCTAGAACGCGAGCAGCACAGACCCTTGCCAAAAGCACAACAAATGGTAAATCGTTCCTCCGGTGTGTGTTGGTGCTCGAGGTGTCAGACGTCATGCTGAGCTTTATTTGGTGTTCCTGTGTCACATAGAACCAAAGTTACTGTAATTTAAATTTTTTTTATAATAATAAAAACCGCTACTGGGGTTTTAAAAAACATCCATAAAGAACAAAAATGAACAATTTTCTTTATTTTAGATCTTAGAAACAAGCAGAAAAAACACAAGATCTTTGAACCCGGGAGAACTTTCAGGATAGTGGGTGGGGAAAACCCGCAGAGGGTGGGGGTCCGGAGAGCAGCCGAGTGGCGGCTGAAATCTGAAATCAGAGTTTACTGATACACTCTGAGTCCTGAGGGTTAAAAAGAATAAGGACCTCATAAGCCATTGCAGCATTACCCGCACAGTCTGGACGTATTTGTTCTGCAGCTGCTCCAGACCTTCCTGAGATATTAACGGCCCCAGTTCTTCCTGGTCCAAATATGAAGCAAGAGCTGGGTCACCCATCATCTCTGAGCTGGAGGAGAAAACACTGACTGGTCAAAATGCAGGACCTTGAGGAACACAAATTTACATACATATAGCCTATTAACTGTGAAACAAAGCTACTGCTCTGCAGTGCCTTATTCTGTTTTAAAATACTTACAATCTGTATTTTCTTGTATTTTATTTTTCCCCAAAATCTTCTTGTGATATTTACATGGTGTTGTGTTGCAAAAACAGCCATAATTCATTGCCAACTGACTGTCTGCTGACCCCTCTAGGATTAAACAAGCTGTTTTTGTTACTGTGCTTATAAGACATATATATTAGGAGGAAAACCCTCAGGGTCTTCAGGGAAGGTCTAATGTTTTCTGGGGTTAAAAAAATGAGTGCTTGTGATTTTTACCTCTTTATTCTGGTAAAATCCTGTTTGCAATAGAGTCTGCAATAGACTCACTAATGCAATAGTATTAACTAAAGCAATATTATTCTTACTTCTTTATCAAGTTTTAGTTGGGAACCATAGGGTTAAATTCATAAAACAAACAGAAAATGATCTAATACGGACTTGTTTCTGTGGTGTCAAGGCAGATACATTGTCAGATTAATCACCAGCATAATAAGCAAACATTAGAGATTCTGACATTTTGATTTCCAACGTGTGGCACTGATTATTTGAGGGAGAACATTACTTTAGGCCTTTTGGAAGTTCTAGTGAATACGAGTGACAGCCAAACCAGTGAGTTTCCGTAAGTTAGTAAACAGACTCTTCACTGAAGGAGTCACTCTAGAAAAAATGTTACTATGTCTATAAACTTCAGAGAAACATGGAATGTCCTTTACAAGCTTCATATGTCTGAAATAAAATATAAACAGCTAAAAGTGTCCATGTGCAATTCTGTTAGCTTAGAGTTAACATACTACTAGAATCCTACAGGGGCACTAGTAGAAATTAGCATTATCACAGAGATTGTTTTGATTGTTTGACTGTTTGATTTTTTTTTTTTTTAATATTCATGGCCTGAAGTGAAGGCCAAGTTCTAATAGTCATGGTTCACCACTAGATATATATTAAAGACCTCTGCTCTAATTGGTTATTAAAATTAATTAACAGATAAATAAAGAATTAAAAAAATCAAAAAGAAAAGTTCAAAAAGCAGCCCAGGCTGAAATGTGGAACAATCCTCAAGGCAATGAGAAAAAAATAAATTACTATTGGCTTCAGGAGAGCCAGGAACAGCACAACATTTAATTGTTTCTTCCAGTCCGATAACTCTCCTACAGAGTGTCTGCAGGAACAACACTCTGTGGCACTTGTGGGAATAGGCAGCTAAACTGCTGTACACCGAATGGGACATATATTGATTAATATATTGACGAATTCAAAATGAGCTGTTTTGCAATTTAATTTCAGCTTACAGGACTGTATGAAATAGAGTGAATGGTCTGTTTTGATCTGATCTGATTTGGGCCCTCAGTTATTCCATTTGACAAGCCTATATCAGCGATGACACCATGGGACGAGTGGGACAAGAGAAATGGACAAGCACTTTTAACAGAATTGCGAATGAAGCAGTACTGTGTCTGATCCCACTTCTTTAATGCCTTCTACAGATACGTCATTTCATGCTGCATTTTTATTGTATGTTACATTTCTAAAGTGACTCCTTCAGTAGAGAGTCTGTTTATTTACTTCACTGGTTAGGCTGCTGCTCGTATTCACTGTCAGTGACGTATCTAAAACTTCCAAAAGGTTTAAAGTGACGTTCTCCCTCAAATAATCCGTGCCACACATTGGAAATCAAAATATCAGAATCTCTAATGTTTCCTTATTATGCTGGTGATTAGTCTGACAATACATCTGGATCATTTTCTGTTTGTTTTATGAATTGAACCCTATTGTTTAGAGTACTATTATGAGTACTATATGTTATTTAGAGTACTGTTACATAAGACTACTATTACGCACTGTGAGATGGTCGTCCTAAATTTCTGACACTGTCAAAAAATAATCTCAGGCTGTCTTTGGTCGCCGTGACGACGTCCGTCTTTGATCCTCTCTCACAGTACAATGTAGGACCACCATTTAGGAGCCACGAGCAAAGAAATCAACACGATTGTTTCATAGTTTTTATCTTTCAGCACAAAATTGTACAGTGTGTACCCGACATTAGAGATTACACAGACACGGCCCCACCTGTTGTAGATGTGCAGGACCCAGTTCAGGACAGCAAAGATCTCCCCGCTCTGCAGCTCCCAGCCGATGATCTGACTCAGATGGGCCTGCAGGCAGCGGTGGCAGGCGTGCAGGTAAGCCTTGGTCATTTGGTAATGAGGAGGAACACACTGCTCCAGCAGGTTCCGCACAGTCCCCAGGTCACTCATGATGCTGTGCTGAAGGGCAGAAAGATGTCCGGCCAGTCCAGGGCCTCGAGTGTGAAGGTATGATGCGCTGCGGAAACGCGCTGCAACCGTCTCCTCCAGCACCTGAAAAGAAAAATTACTGTATCATTAATGACTTAAAGACCTGGAGAACTGAACAATCATTCACTGGTAATGTTTCAGTTTCAGTGATGTAAGTGAAAGTGAAAGTGGAGCATTTGTAGAGCGCTGTGCAGTTGCTCAAGGGTACCTCAGTGGTGCCACTGGCAGTCCTGGGATTCAAAGCCATGACCTTCCAGTCGCAAGGGCAACTCCCCAACTACCAGGCCACCACATACACCTCAAAAATGAAGTGTCAGATCCCAGCTCAGCACTGTAAATCTTTGTTTTTTTTCCTCTAACTTACCTAAACAAACCCAATAGCTAATTACTAAAACTTTTATTAAGCAAATTAGCACAGAAATGAGTGCTGGGCTGTGTCTTTCGAAGACTGGAACATGCCACCCCTTTCTTAAAGTGACTGACAAATGACAAATACACATTCAGCACAGCATCACATATTCCAGAAAAAGTCATAAGTGTGGCAAAAATTCTCAAATTTAATTCCTTGCTTATCCTAAACATAGACAGTCAGCCAAGACATGTTTGGTTTCCAAAGTTTCCTCTTTAGTTTTGCTTTGGAGCTACAAGACAAATGTAGCTAGTTCGTTCTAGGCAACATAGGCGGTGGTTCTAGGCAACATAGGCAGCTTCGTAGGCTACCATGCAGCGAAGGGCTCCGTTTTACTGAATCTTACTTGGAATAAGATGAGATATAATTTTGACAAGGAACGAACAAGTGTGCACTCATTGTAACCCCATGTGGCATCACAAACAACTAATCCTACATTCAAGTAAAGATTTAGGCACCGAGAGCAGTGCTGTCTCCTTCTGTGTTTAATCCATCCACCCAATATCTTCACCACTTATTCTTAACCTGGGTTTCTGGAGCCCATCCCAGCAGTCACAGGGTGAAAGGCACAGAAACTCCTGGGGCACATTGCCAGACACACACACACACACACACACACACACACACACACACACACACACACACACACACACACACACACACAAACCCATACACATACACACACACACACACACACACACACACATACACACACATACACACACATACACACACACACACACACATATTCATACACATACACATACACACACATACACACACACACAAACGCACACATACACACACATACACACACACACAAACGCACACACAAACGCACACACAGTCACATTAGGGGCAATTTAGCATCTCCAATTTGCCTGACATTCATGTCTTTGGACTGTGGGAGGAACCCGGAGTGACCGGTGGAAACCCACATGGGGAGAACACAGAGAGAACTCCACACAAGACCCTTGGCCACCTGTCTTACTGTGAGGGGACAGCGCTACCTACTGCACCTGAATCTCCACTTAAATGTAGAATAAATTGTGTGTGATGCCACAGGGGGTTACAGTGTGTTAAAACCTTGTCATAATAACTCCTCATCCTATTCCAAGTAATGGAGGCTTATAGTCCTACTTGAGTTGTTCAGTAGTCCCTAATGGTTTTGCAAATGTAGTTTCTAACATTGAATGACAGAGTTATCTTATATACATGGACAAAACTACAGACAAAATGCAGGTTTTTGCAAGTTTTTTTCTTATGTAATGTCCTTTTTTACTGATAAAAGCATGTCATACAGTGCCAGAAAACACATAAGCAAGTCTGATACTGTCATAAAAATGTTATGGCAGGTGTCATATCCTGTCATGAGTTTAATTTAAGTCTATATGTCCATTAATATAACATTAACATTAACATTAATATTACAATTACTGGCAACTGCCATGTCAGATACTATAATGTGTGAAATCATAACAGTTTATTTCACATCCTGAGGTTACGACATCAATCAATGCAGCATCTTTCATGACAAATTTGTGAAACATAACATGACACTGTTACATTAATAAACATAACCTGTCATGACAACTTATGACAGATTATGACGCAGTCCATGACATGTTAATGGCATGGTTATGTCAACATGCTGTAGCATGGTTTAAATAAAGTGCTAACATGGGATCTATGCCTCCATTTCTTCTTAACATTCAGAGGTGATGCACACAACCTGGTAACAATAATATTCTAAAATAATACTAATACAAAAGTATAGCCAATATTAATACACTAAGATAGCCCATTTAAATGAGCATGTAGTATAAGGTAAACATCAAGATATTACTATTATTATCATGTATTCTGAATGATTATTATCATTATTGTTGTTATTGTTATTGTTGATGCATGTACAGTCTTGACCCACACAACTGTATAAACAAGGAGTAATGTTAGTGCAACTATACCTGAAATAATAACAAAGTACTACTGAATAAGAAAATATAGCTGAAAATGATGCTGTAACTGATTTAATGCTTTAATGGTGATTTAATGTGAGCATGTTTTGAGCCCTCTGTGTCCCCACTCAACTCAAACTCTGGTTGCTAGGTGATGTCAGCGTTACCCAGCACTGCCCATCCACTCAAACAACACAAACCAGGTCAGGTCTGATTTTCAGCACTGAGAAATTCATTAATAGGACAAATATACTGCGTGTTTTCAAATGACGCATGACAGTGAAATCAACTAGCTGGACATGAACTAAAAACCTCTAGCCTGAACTAAACGTAGACCAAACAACAGAAAGCTAAACAAGGTCCTGAATAAATCAGCCTGTTAATTTACTACAAGAAGACTGGAGTTTATTTGCTGGGCATGTATGAAAATGAATTGAGGATTCGTTTAAACCAATGATCCACTTTAGTAAAAAGAAACTTCCCATCACTAAAGCCAAACAAATCCATTTACCTACAAAACACCTCTCCGTGTTTCTTCCACTTCGAGTCTCTTCGAGTCATAAGCCTCAAGTCAAAGCTTACTGACGTTCAAGTCAAAAGAATTTTTTTGATTTTGTCGAGTCGAGTCAAGTCTCAGGTCATCAAAGTCGTGCCTCAAGTTTGACTCAGGACCAAGTCCAGTAAACTATAGACACACAAACATGTCTGGGCTGATTTATGTTTGGGTTGAGGGGGAAAATAGTTTCGATTATTATTTGTTTGAACAAACATGTTCTAAAGAGTTGTGCAGAAGTGGTTCTTTTAATTAGTTCATTAATTCCATTAGGTGTGTTGGGAGGTGAGGCTCTAAAATGTGCAGGTTAGTGGTATTCAGGAGTGTAGAACTGAGTAGGAATGGTAGAGACATGTCCCTACTAATATCTAGTGACTACTGAATTGTCCCTAGCATTAATTTTAAACCAAAAACAAATAAAACCGCTGTTTTGGAACAGTTCTGTTTCTCTACTGGAAGTCCCACCTTCCTAACCCAGTATCGCTGTCTGATTGGCTGTGCTGTTTCTTACTAATGTGTGATTGGCTGAAGCTGTTTCTGCTTTAAGAAGCACTAAAGCTCAGTGCAGTATTTGTGTGGATGTAGGAGAGAAAGAGGACGAGTTTATACTAACAATTCCGTGATCAAAAATACAAAACACATCACATTTGGTGTTGATTCAGTAAGAGACTGGTTTTACACAGTAAACGGATACTCAAAAAGTACTGCAGTATCCAGTCCTTGTATTTATACTGAGGATAAAGTCAACAGTATTTTTATGTTTAGATGGAAATACAGATTTCTAGATAATTCTTTTGAAAAGGTAACAGTATCTGCCTTAAATGTACTTCAAGGTTCCAATCAGATGACAAATTAAAATACAGAATTTGTGTTCTGTGATTACAGTACTTTGTTACTGGTTACATGGACGACAGTACCAGCCTGTAGGCCCCTATATGTGCTATGTACATTTGATGTTAATATATGAAAGATGTTAGTGATTGCACTATGGTTGGAGTAAAGTTACCAATTTTGTGTCCCCGTCAGTGTCAAAATCAAACTCCAGAACATTAATGAGAATCATGGTTCTGTGCTAAAATATTGTTTCCTTGCATGTCATTTCATTATAATTGGGCACCAAACCTTGAAGAAGCGTTCTCTCCAGCAGCGTGGTCTTCCTGGGGGCATCGGCCTGTTCTGTGTTCCAGACACACCCCGCCGTTCCTCCAGAAAGATCTGATCCAGAGCTTCCTCGCGCTCCACGATTCGTACTGCCGACACAAATGGGGTGGGGTTCTGGAGGGACAGGGTCAGCCCACTGCCCACCACAGCCCACAGCTCTTTAGCCAGGGCCTCCACCAAGCGTCCTACGCCGGAGAAATAGTCCTGCACCAGCTTGTCGTCCTCAGGGCTCAGGGTGGTCCCGGGCAAGCCCCCAAATCCACGGAGCTGCAGCAGCACCTCATCCTGCCAGCGCTCCAACTCCATGAGCCGGGCATGGGCCTCCAGCAGCCGCCGCGACTCCACCAGGCGCTCCGTCTCCAGTACCATGATCCGCACTGATACAAATGAATATCAAATATTACATTTTCCGTACCACTTTACAATAAGACCACCCTTATAAAATGTTCATTGTTTTTTCTCTTTGACAGGGTTTGTTAAGGTGTGTAACTTAGCTAGCAGTAACTTGGTTAAAAGCAGGTGTTGATTTAAGTTTAGCTTTACAGGTATGAAGAACAGATGTAGACTCCTTAAGCACTGATGTACGTCGCTCTGGATAAGAGCGTCTGCTAAATGCCGTAAACGCAAATGTAAACGTTTATAAATGATTTATAATCAGGTTGTTAGTTAGGTTGTAGTTTATGAATCATTAATAAGCAGTTATGAACAAGTTATAGCAGTTGTCATACATTAATGCAGGCTCACTATTTGGCAAGATCTGGTGTTTTAATGGTAGTAGCATGTCAACAAAGACCTGATGAAGCTGACACTTTAACATTCTGGCTGAGAAAGAGACAGGATCAGATCAGCAACTAGCAAAATCTGAGATCCTCCAAATAGAGAGCCTGCATCAATCTGCACTAAAATTGCACTAAACTGCATGTAAATACAACATTTAAGAGTCATCTCTGTAGTACTGCTTTTTACTTTAAAATAAAGTGTGTGTGTATGTATATATATATATATATATATATATATATATATGGACAAAAGTATTGGGACGCCACCAACAGGGACTTTAAAAAACATAACCCTGAAAAACTCCCAATACTTGTGTCCATATATATATACATTAACATTTGAGGGGTGTTTAAACTTTTGCACAGGACTGTCTGATATAAACTGTGATGATGGTGTAAAACTGGGCAGATATTTTATGAACAAAGTACCGTACAAGGTAGAGGAGGTGAAAAGAGGTCACAGGGAACTAATGACTCGAGGCAGTTTGGTGCGCACAAGAGTAAAAAGTTTTAAGCAGGAAAATAAATATTTGTGTTAAAAGAGGCAAATGATCAGTCAAAACCCTTTCATGTAAAATCCACTCAGCTCTGCTGTGCGAGAGGTAGAGCGGGCCATTAGCAAGGAACAGAAACAAGATGCTACAGAACTTAGCTCGTCCATTATCTGAGGCTATTTGTTTATTTATTTATTTATTTATCTGGGAAAATACAGATAAACACTGTTACAGGAACATTTAACATCTAACAGATGTAATGTCTGTAGGGCTTCTGTCCAGCACTAATTTGCAGGACCTGAATTTTCATGATTCTAATGTGCACATCATTCTCTCCTGAATAAAATAAAATAAAATAAAATATATTATATCAGCACAATTATTGCCAGTCACTAAGTAAGTAAGTAACTGGATTGTAGTTGCTGTAATATTTTTACAGTACCATGCAAAAGTCTTAGTAGTCTTAAATCCATTTTTCTCAGCGTGTGATAAAGTGTCTTTCTGATGGTAAAGTGAACATACAAACAAACCAGAAAGCAGTAAAAAGTACCAGGATTAGTTTTGTTTGTAAAAGTAGTTGATATTGTGTGAGCTGGTGAGGAGAACACAGGTTCGGTTCCAGATTCC
>JBBPCZ010000034.1:10922385-10934933 GCA_037974445.1 Brycinus macrolepidotus
TACTACTACTGCTACTACTACCACTATAACTACACATACTACTACTACTGCTACTACTACTACTACTACTAATAATAATAATAATAATGAGAATAATGATAATAGGTCCCCATTAAAGGGGAGTGGCACCAAGATCAAGATTCTTTATTTGTCACATGCATAGTTATACAAGGACAACACGCAGTGAAATGTATCCTGAACCACTCTTTATGTGCAAACATTATAAAATAAGTACAAATGTAAATTTAAAAACAAATCTAAAATAAAAAGTAAAACAACTTAAACAGGATCACAAGTTAAAGGTCAAATATGAGAGCTAAATTAGAGTATTTTTTAAGTTTTTAAGTTATAAGTGTAGCAACAATCTGGCAGATTTACACATGTACAATGTGCAAGTGAGATGTTAAAGTGCACTGTGCCATGTTAGCACAGCAATGTAAACAGAGTAAGGACCCGTATAGCAGCATAGCAGCATGTAATGTTGTAATAATAAATAATGAAGGCAGATATGAAATATGACAATGAGTATGATATGACACCCTGAGGTGCTGTATCAGTCCCTTAAGGAGGGAGGCGTGCTCTGGTTTAGGAGAAGAATGGCCTGAGGATAGAAGCTCCTCTTGAGTCTCTCTGTTTTGGCCATATAGCTAGAAGTTCATATTGTGATGTAAATTAGTATTTATTTATTTGTTTGTCGTATTCGATTTGTTTAATCTACCACATTCTGTTGCTGCCAGCAGAGGGCGCCATAATCTGGGTCCTCCTTTTTAAGCAGATAAATTGCTCATAAATAAATCCAGAACATATTGAGTGAAATTAAATGGTTTCAAATGAATAAGACATGATGCCTTATAATCTTCTCATTACCACTCAGTTCACCAAGATTTGGGTTTTAATTTCATACAAAATTTATCTATGAAACACATTTCTGCAGAAACGTGTCTGAAAAAAATGTGTGAAGCCCACTGTCTGAGCATGAACAGTAACATATTATTATAAATACAAATAAGCAAATGAATAAACAGCACACTGTGATTAGATGTGTGTGTATGTTGGAGGAAGGCCAGTTTTTACAGTTACCATCTGATCCCTAGTTCATCTGACAGTTTATTTAATTAAATCAGGAGCTTTAATTAAAGGGGAGATAAAGGAGACGAGGAAAGATGATGCAAGTGCAGGTTGAGGTTTTGAGAAAACAAAGGCGGAAGGAGTTGAATTAAAACAGAAGAAATAAAACAAAACAAATTTAACATCCAACAGGACACAGGAAACAGCAAAAAAGGACAGAAACCAGGGGTTTAAATAATCTGAAAAAACACCTGGGAGAAAGGACAAGAAGGCGGAGCTACAGAAACAGGTACTAGATACAGGTGAGCTGGATGGCAAAGAGGCAGGAGGAGGGAGGAGACTGAAACCAAAACAACAACGAAAGCACATGACCAGGGAGGAATTACACGAAGCAGGATTTCTCAGTTAGCCAGATAACTCAAACCTCAAGCTGAGGATTGTCCAACATAAATGCCTCTCAGCTCTTTATGTTTATTTGCATTTATTTTAATGTTATATAGTGTTTTACGAGACAAAACACACAATTATTGCCCAGACAATTGCCCAATTATTGCCTTAAACATGTTTTAAATTTCCGCATGCTCCTGAACTGTGTAGTGTTAACAGATTTCAGACGGTGAAATATGAGTAGTCAGTGATGGCTGTTTCATTATTGACCCCTGGTAGGTCAGTCCAGCGTTTCTTGCATGAACCGGTGTTTTTGATCAACTTCTTTCTGCCGACTGGCCAAATTTCTTTTTTCTGTGTGTGTGTGTGGGCTCAATGGCCTGAATTCAATTACGGGGGCACACACACAATTCTAAAGAAAACTGTTGCCAATAACATGGTGACTAGTGGGCTACTGAAGCTTACTTAGAGTATTTGAGTAGTTCTAGTCATGGTTAATGCTTTTGTCCACATGAAAAAGAGGCTCTGTGATTTTCCCAGGACACACAGAGAGAGAGAGAGAGTGCGTGAGAGAGAGTGTGTGTGTGTGTGTGTGTGTGTGTGAGAGAGAGAGAGAGAGAGAGAGAGAAAGAGAGAGAGAGAAAAAGAGAGTGAGAGAGATACAGAGAGAGAGAGAGAGAAAGAGAGAGAGAGAGTTGTAAAATCTCCAAATTGGTATGGACCTCAGCATCACAGCAAAGCCTCTTGAACAAAGCTCTGTTTGATTTGCCTCCTCTGTTTGCCATTTCAAACCTCTCTTTTGTCACGCCTAGATAATCTTAATGACTTGTTTGACTCACCAGCGCTGGTTACAATGGCTGATATTAGCTACTCTGAAACACCCTTTCTTATGCGCGGTACGCTTATAGAGTAGAGACACTCAGCGTTCACGACATTTACTGATAAATTCTCCAACTTGTTCTTTAAGTTCGCAGATGCTACATACATGTGTATTAAATGTGGCGCAAATACTTTCAGAGACGATTTTTTGGACCGCAACAACGTCCCCACACACTGCTCCCTGGGCGCTGTGTTCCTGGCTGCCCGCTGCTTCACTTGGTGAATGGATTAAACGAGTTAAATGCAGAGGAAGAATTTCGTGCTGTTCACATTGTGTGCTGTGGTGTGTTCACGTATGACAGAATGGTCACTTTCACTTCACTTCAGAAGAGCTACTGTAGCACAAACTGCAGAAAAAATGGACAGGGGGCTGATGGACAGGGGGCAGGACACAAAGTGCAGCACACCTTGCTGAGTATGGAGCTGCATAGCTGGAGCTGGTCTGATGAGGCTAATTTTCTTTTACATCATGTGAATGGTCGTGTGTGTGTGTGTGTTGCTTACCTGGGGAAGAGACACCAGGATGTGAAGAAGGTGAGGTGGTGACTCTGGGTGATGTTCTGCTGGGAAACCTTGGGTCCTGCATTCATATGGAAGTACCGTTGACACAAACCACCAACTTAAACATTGCTGCAAACCAAGTTCACCCCAGATGGCAGTGACTTTTTTTTAGTAGAATGTGGCCTGCTACACTGCAAATGTTGTTCAGGAATGGTTTGAGGAACATGACAAAGGCTTTAAGATGTTGATTTGGCCTCCAAATTCCCCAGAACTGAGTCCAGTTGAGCATCTGTGGAATGTGCTGGACAAATGAGTCCACAATTTACAGGACTTAAATGATCTGCTACTAACATTTTGGTGCAGATACCATATCACCCCTTCGGAGGTCTCGGTGGGTCAGAGCTGTTTTGGTGGCAAGAGGGGGATCTGTACAATATTAGGCATGCAATACATGGTCACTGTCCTAACAAAAACATTTCTTCATTTTCAATTCCAGTTAATGGATTAATATAACGAGACTTTAATGTATTTTGGACCATTTCTATTGATCTGTTCATCAGAAGATGTTCACACAACATGAGGGGCTCGTCAAATTATGTCCAAATTATTTGGATACTTACATATATATAATGACATTGTGTCCCGAAGAACAAAGGTGTGTGTGTGAGTCAACATGGCCCTGAAGAAGGACCCACCACAGCACTGGTCATTCCCCCCCAGCTCCAAGACACGACTCCAAAAGCTCCAGCGCTGTTGGATCAGTAAGCATATGAATAGGCCGGCATTAGCCGAACCGCTAATGCCCGTTTACTAACATCTGTAATAACTGTTAGACGAGTGGTAATCCCATAATCTCCAGCGCCATTAGCATAGCCTTCATTAGCTTATTCAAACCTGAAGAAGGCGGCTTCTCGCTCCCGGCGGCCTCCTGGACTGCCTGGGTGGCTGTGAAGTCATGCTGTTGAGTGTGATACGTACATGTATGTGAGGGATTAGCTGTGTGAACCAATCCAGCCATATTCTCAGACCAGGATCAGTATAATTGGAATGGGTGGAGAAGAAGGGGATCCATTAGATTGTTCTGTTTGTTTAGTGGACGTGCACATCAAGTTTTTTTTTTTTTTTTCAATTTTGTCCCCCTTTAGGTCTTGAGGGACTTTTGTTAAAGGTACGTTTGTCTGTGTGTGTGTGTGTGTGTGTGTGTGAGGGAATACTGGGGGTTCCTTTTTTTGTCCCAAGTCTTCTGTATGCTAACCAAAGTAAGATTCCATTACAAAGCGAATGCCTTCAAGTCTTAGCACAACAGACTCGGAGCCATGGGCCGCAATGGACGTTTGAAGTGACACTTGAGAGAATGGGCCAATCAGGACCACACAATCTGAGCTCCACAAGAGAGCGATTTTATAAATCTATAAACACTCTGAAAAGGCCCACTCGTATTTCTGCTTAACGCGCCGCAATCTCGGCATCAAATGTGCCGAAAAGCACTTCAAATTGAAATGTTACAAATCGTGTCCGATTAGAACGGGGATTGTTGACAGGCTTAAAGCAGAACTGAATCATTTCTTCTGTATGGCATTCTCTTTCCTTTTCTTCGCCTGCGGACAGCTGATTGAACTGCCGCATTGGAATTCTGGTTGCATCAGCAGCTCACATTATTGAAGGGACGGAGCCGAATGAATTCACTGAGGTCCAAGAGACTCGGGGTCCAAGCATGGCTTTAAATGCTTGTTGAACTCATGGAACAAAAGGGAACGAGTTAGAATAGCATTTGCAATGTTCCACTGGGAAAATATGATGTTGACCCTGATTTTCAGGGCTGAATGATCAAATATGCTTGAGTGAAAGTCAGAATGTATTTACATTTAAACATGTTCAAGAACAAGTCAAACTTAAGGTTCAGGCCATGCCATGCCTTCTAATATTAAAAATTGTAATGCAGAGCATGAGCTTATCTGGTTTTATCAGAGTCAGAGTCAGAAAACTTTATAGATCCTGGAGGAAATTGCTTATGTTACAACTGCACAGACACAAATAGCCTCCAGAAATACACTGAATATACTCAGTGCTAAATACACTAAGCTAAATACACAAAATGCTGTGGTCAGTCTGAGAAGAGACTGCAGACACACGGAGACGCAAAGACAAGAACAATATAAAGTATAATATAAAGTCAAATAAAACTCTCTAGAAAATACTCTGTACTAAATACACTGTACGAAATCCACTATGCTATATACACAAATGCTGTGGTCAGTAAGAGAGGTGGATATAAATACTATCAATAAATAAGTAAAATTACTAGTTTACTAGTTAACACTCGGAGAGAGCATGTGTATGATGCAGGGAGACCTAGCTATCGAGGATAGAGGGGCTGGACGTAAATAAGTAAATAAATTGGGTAAAATAATGATACAGTGCACATAATATAGTTTTCTTATGACCACCTGCATTCCTGCTTCTCATTTTCCTAAGCAGTGCAAACCACAAACACCAATCAGCCACAACATTAAAGCCATGGGGAACTGATTCGAATAACTAAATAAATCAGAATCAGAATCAAAATCAGAAAAATGTACTGATCCCAAAGGAAACTGACACAGAGGCAAGAACAATATAAAATATAAAGTCTGAATAAATACAATAAAAACTCTGCAGAAAAAACTCAAAATGAAAAACACTATGCTATATATACAAATGCTGGGGTATTAATACTATAGATAAGTAACTTACAGTTGAGTGAATTACTAGAAACACAAATGGTGGTTGGGAGTCTGTAATTGTACATAATAGAGATCAGTAGTAGATCAGTAATATTGATATAAGTAGTGATATTTCACAGGGTAAGGATTAAAGGTATCTGGCAGGGGAACTAGAACTGGACTTGTTTAGGTACAAGCACTCTAACTCAGATGAACATTAAACGCAGAGGTCTAGTCACCCCTGGTCAAATTACAATGGTAATGGTTATAATGGTAAATAACTACATACCCTCTATACCCTCTATAGGCAACACACTTCTTCACATTTTAATACTCAGCTACTGGTTATTTACTGAATTTTACATATTGGGCAAACAATGGAGACGTCAGGGCACCCCTGGTCAACATTAGATAAATAACTTACAGTTAAGTGATTTACTAGTAACACAAACAGTGCTTCGGAGTACTCTAAACCACATACTGTATGTCAGAATAAGTTGCCATAATTTGGTCCTGGGCCCTTGGCCGTCTCTCAGGATGACACAGTGGGAGGAGGTTTTGTCTGCTGGGTCTGACAGGGGGCAGCACCACCCATGAGGAACAGCCTCAGACAGCTGGTATGACTAAGTCATGCCTCGTTAGGACGGGGCGGTGCGGCTGTAGGCGAGCAGGAGGGAGGGAAGGGGTGTGTGCAGTTGCTTGAAAAAAAAAAAAAAAACAGCCGAAAACCGCACCAACTGTTCACATTTTCAGCTGCAACCCCTCCTTTCTCCTTCCTTCTGATAATGCGAGCTTAACAAAACAGTTTACAAACCACGGGTGATACATTATCCGGCGGGTTGGTGGTGAGATTTATACGCAGCAGAGGGCTGTGAGGACCATATGGAACCCAGCAAGCATCCTCATTGTGTGTCCTGTCAATGACAGACACTAGTTTAAGGATTCAGCTTTTAACAAATAAAGACACACACAATGCGGCGCAAGATGCCGCTGCCGCCGAACGCTGCAGCAATCACTACCTAGAAATAGTGCTTGATGCTGCTCAAAGGACTAGGTTGTCCTAAAATAAAATTGACACCATTTTTCTCTTTAGAAATTGGTTTGCAAAAAATGACAATTTTCACAATTTGTGTCTTTAGTTTGGAATTTTGAGATTAACGTTGTTAGCAAACACTAGAAGTCAAAAGTCTTTTATGTAAACATGTTCCATAACTTCTCACAATCTGCTCAAACCACATCCAGATCTTCATTAGGGTGGATCAGCCTTGTGGATGTGGTTTAGGACACAGTATGACTTAAAATGAGCTGAGTGCATTGCCCAGTGTTATTCCATTCATCTCCATCTTGCAGCAACACACTGATGTGAGCTATAGTCTCATGATCTCACCAACACACACCAACACACACCAACACAGCCATCTTGCGACGAGGAGTCAGTTCTGCTTCTTCCACAAAGACGAATTTGCATAGTTGTGGGAAATTTCATTTTAAACTGATAATAATGTGACTGGAGGGTTTAATAAGTTCATACAAACACACTAATTATATCTGACCATTTTCACAGATGGATAAAAGATGATTATTTCCATGTATTTTGGCAAATCCAGTGATGCTCAGATTACTTTTAACTGCCGTGTGAGATTTTAAGATCAATGCTCAAATATAAAAAGTGGAAAATTCTTTTTTTTTTTTTTTTTTGAACACATCAGCAGCCCTTTACCCTATCCTTTACACTTTTGACTTTATTTCATGACGAATGGACTGAGAGAAATAGTCCAAAACTATTGTGCTTCATTCATTTGTCTTCCATTAAAAGTTAATGTTTTTTTCTTCTCCTGAAAAGTTACAATTTTGAATAATATAAATAATTTGGCCAGTTTGGGAAGTACGAATGCCATCAGAAACAGAAATGGAGTTTATATATAAATCTAGTTAAAGGAGACACTCCCTAAACAAAACATAACTGTATGCTGCATTTGGAGCTATTAAGCTATATCAATTATACTACAATTATAACACAGCAATTTTATATGTATAAAAAAAACAAAAATATAAAAGCAAAATAATAAGAACAGCAGTGGCAATAAGACAATTATAACAGTAATACTGATAATACAGTTTCAATGGTAGGGTGGTAGGATCATTATTATTATTATTATTATTTCTTGTTATACGTTGTTTTTTAATTTCCAGTATTTTATCATTAAATTCCATTAAATTTGTGAAACACCAGAACAGCAGAACATTATGCAAATTTCCCACTTGTGGGACTAATAAAGGTTTATCTTATCTTAAGACACTTATAATTCATTGGGTCAATTTCAGATGCATTAATGGCGTCAGAAATAGGCAAGAAGTTTACATATAAAGCGAACTAAGCAGGGGCACTGGGGCGAACCCCCCTGGGGCAATCGGCCACGATCCCCAGCCAAGGCCCTTCCATTTATCTCTGCTATGGGTGGTGGAATAACGTGACTTTAACTGGATCATCTTTCTCCTCCTTTCACAGAGCCAGAAGCCCTGGGGAGCTGACAATAGAGGCTTTGAGAGAGGACGGGAGGCCTGCGGTGGTCAGAGGTTAACCTGGCCTTTTGCCTGATGATAAATCACTGGCTAATGAGGCCTGCATTGTGGCTGCTCACTTTCAGAGCCGCTAGCCTCCGCTTGTAAAGCTGACGTAGCTAATGAACTGGCTTCTTTGAAGGGAAGGGGAGGTGTGTATATGTGTGTGTGTGGGGGGGGGGGGCAATATTGACTGGTTGCATGGAGCAGATGTCTCAAGCCAAGCGACTAGTAAATGTACATTTGATGGAGAAGGACTATAGGGGTCCCTTTCTGGAGGAGGTGGGACGGATTCAGTGGGGGTGAAGCCGGGGTGTGGGGCAGCAGACTTGAGACTTAATGAAACCACTCAGGGAAGTTCATTTTAAAACAATAAGAGTTCTGGGCTGAATCGGGGAAGGGCAGAGAGGGAAAGGCACCGTGTTTTTGCTTTTTTTCCAGGAAAAGTCCCGATACTGACGGTTCGTCTTTGGTTACTCACCTCAGAATAAAGTTATAAAAGCTGAGAGGATATTCATAAATGAATTCAGTTTATTCACGTACTGCAGGTGGGTTTGATAAGATGAAGTTTACAGTTTATCGGCAAAGAGATTTCTTTATTAAATCTTTGACTATTTTTGTTTATGTGTCTGTCTACTTTTATATTATGATAAAAAAATCTGTAGTATCTGTCGTGTAAAGCACCTTGAGATGAACCATTGTATGAAAGATGTGATAAAATAAAAAAATAAAACAAACAAAAAAGAAATATATATGTAGTTTGTTTATTTGTGTGTTTGTTTGTTCACATTGTTTACATATTGCCAGGAAAATCCTCACTGAGGACTCTGCTTTCAAGATAAAAGCAGAAATGATGCACAGCATACTTAAATGTTATAATCAATTTTAAGAGTATTTAAATTTTTTTATTATTTATAAATGTAGACAAATATGTTTGATGTATTGTTGTTAACTTTGCCTAAATATATAATGAAAACATTTGACCTCATTTCACGCATGTTAGAAGATTCTCTACAGGGAACCTACGTTTTTGTGTAAAAGATTTCTATTTATTGCTGAGTTTAACATATTTAACATAAAGATAACACCTAAAACGTGCCATAACTGTGGCACAGTCCATTTTATGCTCCATTTTTTGCTCAATATGTAAAATTCAGTAAATAACCAGTAACTGAGTATTAAAATGTGCAGAAGCATGTTGCCTACAGAGGGTGTGTACTTATTTACCTTTATAAAACACTGTAATTTGATCAGGGGTGCCTAGACCTCTGCACTTAACATGAACTTGAGTTAAACTGCTTATACCTAAACAAGTCCAGTTCTTGTGACAGATACGCTTATTCCTTACCATGTGAAATCTCACCACTTATGTCAATATTACTGATCTGCTACTGATCTCTATAACAGACTCCTATCCACTATAAGTGTTACTAGTAATTCACTAAACTGTAAGTTACTTATCTAGAGTATTAATACCCCAGCATGCGTGTATATGCAATAGTGTATTACATATTGAGTATTTTCTGCAGAGTTTTTATTGAATTTATTTTACATTGTTTTAGATATTATAATAATAATATTATTGCATTATTTGGATATTTTATATTGTTCTTGTCTCTGGTGTGTCTGTGTTGTTGAAACATAAGCAGTTTTTCTTTGGGATCAGTGAAGTTTTCTGATTCTGGCTCTGACTGAAGACTGACCGCTACGTTTCCAGCCCTGGTGACAAGCATCACTCACTCCACACTGACACTTGACGGCGAATGCTTATTGGGATGCTTATTCGACCCAGATCTGAGCAGGTTTCTCCCCTGCAGGCTCTAAAGGGAAGCAGGAGCGTCCTCGGCAGGACAGACGGAGAGGAGCTGAGTGCTGAGTTCAGCTGATTAGCATATAATTGCTCCTTTTGTATTAAACACAGGGAATTAGCCTAATGTTCAGCCTGCTGTTAGGGACTGGTTTCCCATTCATTCCCTCATTCAGGGAGAGAGAGGGAGAGAGAGACGACCCGCTGAGCTGCTGTACGGCATTTTTTCACTAAAGAATAAATAATTACAGAAGAGCGGCGCTGCTGAAACGTCCACCCCAGCGGAGGGGTCGCCCACAGGACCCCGCGCCGGGATGAGATCTGTTATAATACAGGGTCACCACAGCCACGGACTAGAAATAAAGGTTTATTTTATCATTAAGATTTATTTTAAAATTCACATAATGATGGTGAGGACAAAAATGTCATTAAAGGTAAAGAAAAGTGGAAACAACCCATAGAGGATGAACATAAAGCTAAAATTTAAACACATTTATTGTATAGACAGGATGCCAAAGTATAAAACTAGACCTAGTACAATATTTAATAATTATATTCTAATGCAGTAAACAGTAGTCATTAAGAAATAATATGACTGAAAACATCACATGCAGAGTGAGGTATTATTATTAATAATTTTTATATTATATATATATTTTTTTGTATTTTATATATTGTATTGTATATGTATTGCTGATTTTGTGAATTGCATATGTTATACCGTATAATAAAAACATTTTATATTTTTAATATTTTTTTCATTGTAAAAATCATAACTTTTAATTGTCACATGCAAAAGTTTGGGCGCCCTTTATCAAATGACTTGTTTTTGTTAATTTTCTAAGTGTAAATAAGTCCCAAACACTCTACGGAGAACACACTCCTGCATATTTTAACAGTTACTGTTTTTTTTTATACTGTATTCAATATATCAAAAAAAAAAACCCATAAAATATGACTTGTGCAAATGTTATGGCAGATTTTATATTTAGTGTCTTTCCAAAATGGTAAATTCACAAATAAACAGAAACTGTGCACTAAAATTAATAAAAAGTTTAACTGACGGGGGGTTCAAACTTCTGCCTCCGACTGAAACTTAAAATACGTTAACAGAACACGAGACAGATTTTTTTGTTAACTTACTATTAGAAGTTAAATTAACTATAATTAATGTACGACAGACGGGTTCCTAACTTTCTTTTAAGTTTAAAGATCAAATTTCACAGTGAATTATTAATATTACTCCTCTTCTGCTGTTATTGCTGTTGTATTTACTTTGAAATGCCACAGTGTTCTGTTGTGTGTTATCAACACCTCACTCAGCTTCACATCATTTTAGTCTTTTGTTTGGAGAAGAAGGTCAATGTCTAATATTTTACGCAAAGCAGTTTCCTTTATAGTTTGGAAAGTTGAGCACATTCTTGCATAAAACACCTTATTTATCTTACACAAAGTACTTATCTTAAATAAAAAAGATACGTTAATTTAAATACAAATATTGTCAAAAAACCGAAGATCTGAGATGTAAACGTCCATGCTCAACTCTCAACGATGATTTTTGTCACTTTCCACTGAAACATTTTCCTGCTTGATGTATAAATGGACACCATTTCTTAAGATGTTCTATACAAGTGACCACTAAGCTTTTCTTTTCACCATTTTATTTCAGCTGCTTGAGATAAAAAGACTATTTTTCTGCCCTGCATGTCTCCGCTGTGTGCCTGTACTGCATTTCCACGCTATAACTGTTGTAAATGTGTTGTAACATGGTGTGTCTGCCACGGTCCCTGCCACATATTTGTTTGGGCTGTGTGTGTGTGTGTGTGTGTGGGACGAGTGTGTGCTCCTGATAAACGGGTGGCGGTCAGTCAGCCAGAGTCAGGGTGGTGTGAGGTGTGTGTGGAGTGGGGTGGACGTGGGGGTGGCCCCTGGCTGTAGTGGATGTGGGGACGAGGTGGACCCACGCCAATTACAGCCCATTGTCCAGCCTGACTCCGTGATTGACACTGGCACTACCCTCTCCCGCCGGCCCCCATTTAGCACTACTGACCTGCACAGCGGACGCATTGCATTTAAACAATCTCCCAGCTGACTTCTGCCTGTGGTCACCCAGCTGGGGCTCCTCTTAAAGGAACAGTTCAGCCAAAAACCAAACCAGACAATGCACAATCGCACAGTGCTAATTGGTGTGCACAGGCATCCACTACTCACTCGCTCAGGGAGATCGACTAGAACTGGAATAAGGAATTTGTACAATTTTTTGACTGTTCCTTTATGGATTAACCCTTTAAACGCACAGGGCCACCAGTTTGCATTGCTTCCCATGCGACTGCCTGATTAACAATAAGGTTAAGGCCTGTGCATATGGCTAAAATGCATCAGTTTGGTTGGCTTGTGTTCATAACTGGACAAGAAACCTGCACCTTTCGTATACAGTGCTGTGCAGAAGTCTTAAACACCTATGCAAATTGTTCTTAGAGTGTGATAAAGTGTCTTTCTGCTAGTAAAGTGAACATTAGAATAAATGCAAACAAGCAAGAAAGCAGTAAAAAGTATCAAGATTTGTTGTTTGTAAAAGTAGTTGATATTGTGTGAGCTGGTGAGGAGAACACAGGTTCGGTTCCAGATTCCTCCTCGGTTCC
>JBBPCZ010000034.1:10978514-10989280 GCA_037974445.1 Brycinus macrolepidotus
CTCTCTCTCTCTCTCCTCTCTCTCTTTTTTTCTCTCTCTCTCTCTCCCTCTCTCTCTCCTCTCTCTCTTCTCTCTTCCTCTCTCTCTCTCTCTCTCTCTCTCTCTCTCTCTCCCTCTCCCACCCCTCTCTCTCTCTCTCTCTCCTGTTTTGAGAGTGGTGCAGGCTCTGCTGTGTTTACTAAGCCCCCTCCAGAGCTGATCTCTGTCGTCCGGAGCTCAGCCGGAGGGGGAAGTCTGCTCCCGTTTTCTGTTGGTTTTGTTGCTCTTATCTTTGGCTGAACAGACATGCAAACACACTCGGGGCTTTAGCGCGCCTCTGTTCTGCGATCCGGAAAACACAGCAAACTGTCTATACTATCTATGTATCTATTATAGTTCTCATAACGAAAGTTTTCTAACAAAACAACGTCCAGTTAAACTTTTATTATTCTCATTCTTCATCTTTGACCAGAGATCCAATAATTACCAGATCGATTTTGAAAATGAAAGTCAATACAGCAATGCACCGATTACCTAAAAACAAAAGCGCTCCGTACTGATCATATGCCGTATATGCGAAGACAGAACAGATCAAAATACACGAGTGACATAATTAGATCACCAGGAATGAAGCATTAGAAGCATTAGAAGTGTTTCCCAGAGCTGGGACCGAACCCCACCTTCCTGAATAGTGTTGGGTTTTAAACGTGTGAAGCAGTAACGGCTACTGTCACAACAAACCTGCAACACCATAAGGAGTATTTTAAAGGAATTAAATATACATATGCATTCTTTTTTGTAGGCCTATATGGAAGATAATATATACGCCACGGTGCAAAAGTCTTAGGCACCTGTGCAAACTGTTTAAAGCCATTTATCCCAGCAGTTTTCTCAGTTATCTCAGTGTTTTCTGCCAGAAACAAGAAAGCAGTCAAAAGTATCAAGTTTAGTCCGTTTCTAAGATATTTTGTGAGCTGATTAGAAGAATGTTTTTTTTTAATGAAGATGTAATTTAATGAAGTATTGAGTCAAACTTCATATCTGATGGTAACTATAAGTAATACTGAGCTTCCACGAGTAGAGGTCTGGAAATCTGGAAATTTATGTGTGAGAATACAGTGACACATGTAAAATCACTGTATACTCTATAGATGTTATTCATTCTAATATATGTATATTTTTTTGAAAAAACACTTTCTGTCCAGTTAAACAGCTTTTAAATACACTTTTCTCAGGTTCCCAAGACTTTTGCACAGTACTGTATATGGGCTTGCAGTTCTGTATTTGTTTAATTCATTTTATTTTGCACAACAGAGAATGGTGCTTTTGTTACTGTGCAATTTGCTTAAAGAAGTCCATTAGATTTCTGTTTACACCATCAAAAAAAGAATATAAGAGTCTGTACTTGCTACATACTCAGTCAGAAGCTCAGTATTTTAAACATCATTTCATCATAATTTATCACTTCTTACTTCATCTTCGCAATTTACCACTTTCTTGTGCAAGTTTATGTTATAACTGTAACATGTTCAAGACGTATTTCCACTGTAAACATAACAAAAGGGGGGGAGCACAGTGGAGCAACCGGCACTGCTGAGAAGTTCCCAGGCTTTTTTTAGGCCTACAGGCTTCAGGTCAGAAAGGTCGTATCCTCAAAACCAAAACTGCACCAGCCTAAGAGCAGTCACTCAACTTCTCTCTCTCCATTGTTTCTCTCTTTGAGTCGGTCGCTCCGACTCTTTGTTCCAGGCCTCCCCTCAGCCCCACTGGAGCTACAGGTTCTGCTTGCCTTCAGGAGCTCTAGGAGAGCCTGCTGTGAGCCTCCGCGCCTCGTTCTCTTCCATTATCACACACAGACAGATAGTTAGGCTCCAGGGCAACACTGAAGTTCAGACACACGGTCATAATAACAGCCTCTCGAGAGTCTCTGAGGATCCTCTTACAAACGTGAAAGAAAACTGCACTCAAGTGCACAAAATCAGAGTCAATTTACTCCCAAGTGCACTTGCGTGTATGAGCAAACTGTGCTAAACTGTGTTATTAATACAATACAATCAGAAAACATCCATAAACGAAATATAGAGGGCATACAGAAGCATGCAAGTATTAGACACCCGAGAAAATTATATTTAAACCTGTTTAGGCAAGAAGTATGATTTAAAATCTAATATTAGAATGTATACAAATAATATTAGTACAGTAAAAGGCTGGAGGTGGAATCTGGAACCGAACCTGTGTTCTCCTGACCGGCTCACAAAACTTTAAATACTGTTTATTAACAAAACACATGTTGATATTATTTACTGCTTTCTTGTTTGTTTGCATTTATCCTAATGCTAACTTGTGTATTTGCTGGAAGAAAGTCCCTCACTGTTCAGAAAAATGGATTTAAACAGTTTGCACAGGTGCACAAGACTTTTGCATGGTATTGTATAAAGAGAGATACGACCGCAATAGTCATGTATAAGGATCCTAATAAGAAATGAATTAATAAATTAAATTAAAATTATTGTAACAATATCCATCTGACATAAACTTCTCACAAGTTTTCGCAAGTTCTGTATCCTTTCTGCTGTTTAACAGACTTGCAATTGCAATTGTAGTGTTTGCAATTGCAATGTTTGCTATATTTATTCCAATATTGCGTTTTTCTGCGGAGATAACTGCTAGTTCATTAAATGAAATAGAATGAATGCATTAAATTACTTCGTCATGCCTCAACCTTGAAGAACCAGTAGCCCAGATCGTTAGTGGTGGTTACTTTGAATGGAATCGTTCTGAAGAATTCTATCACACAACTATTCTAATTTGCCTAGTCAGATAAAACTGTCGCCGCCTTGAGTCATCAAACATTAATCAAACGTCTTTATACAGCAGGTCTATTCCATGCGGATGCATTTCTATCAAATTTGGATGCTAACTTGTAAAACTGCCGGAACCAGTTATCCATGGAGATCAGACCTGTTGCCAGTCTTACAAAGAAACCGACGCTGCTTTCAGTTACTAGTAAGATCTGCACAAAATGAATGCACTTTTATATCTATTTACTTTTATTTAACCTAATCTTAAATTCTACTATTATTCTGTATTAATTTTGTGGTTACTTTAGTACTCACTTTTCTTTTTATGCTTATTTTATCTCTGTAAAGTGTCCATTTGTCATCCATGAACACACCACAGCACACAGTGTGAAATTCTTTCTCTGAGTTTAACCCATTTAATCCATTCACCAAGTGAAGCAGCGGGCAGCCAGGAACACGGCGCCCGGGGAGCAGTGTGTGGGGACGGCACCTTGCTCAAGGGAACCTCAGTGGTGCCACTAGCAGTGCTGGGATTTGAACCCACAACCTGCTGATCACAGGGCCAACTCCCTCACCACTAGGCCACCAGCTGCCCCACTGAATGACCTCTGTGTGTGACTGCATGTAATATTTTCTGTTTTACCCACTCAAACAGCATGCTTGCCTCTGGTTATTTATAGATGTATATTGATAGTCAACATTAGGGGGCCAACAATATGGGAAACATATAGAATTGTGATTTTTTTCATCAATATTGTAAGTGTGAATTAAACTTTCTATACATGTATATAAATAAATAAGGTCCAGGTCTGTTATTTTGGCCCAGATAACAAGAATAGATTGCCAGTTAGTGGGTGCAGTAACCTGTACATGGCCTTATCTCTGTTTAGCTCTCTCTCGCGCTCTCTCTCACTCTCTTCTTCACTCTCTCTAGCTCTCTCTCTCTCTGTTTAGCTCTCGTTCTCTCTTTCACTCTATATCTAGCTCTCTCGTGCTCTCTCTCTATGTCTCTCTCTCTCTCTCTCTATGTCTCTCTCTCTGATATGATTCCTACAGAAGTGGTTCTCAGAGACCCCAGGCTGGTCCTCAGAGACCCCAGGCGGTTTACATTTTTCCTCTTTTCCCCGAGTGCTGTGAGGTGGACTGGAGCGAAAATCTGGACCTTCTGGGGTCCCTGAAGACTCTATTAGAACATTCAAGTACTGTATTTACAACAAGGGTTGTACTTTATAGTCTTTCAGTTCAATTTATCAGAACTTCACGTATAAATGTTCTAGTTATTTAAAAAAAACCAAATAAATATACATATGAGGAAAGAGAATGAAACACAGAAACAGAAAGACATGCAGAGAAAACAGGTTCCTAAAGCCCTCTCCTTCTCTTCCTCCCATCTTCGAGCTCATCTCTTTCACTGATGATTTCTTTACTTTACAGAAATGCCAAAGCAGTTTCAAATGTTTACATGCAAACAAACGACATAACACCAATTAGATTACTAATGATAAAAGAAATGTACAAAACTGCTGCTGTGTTCTCTGTAATAATCTGCACTTTGAGTTTGTAGCATACTGTATTTCATGCCGAATATTTTCTGCAGAGTTTTTATTGGATTTATTAAGACTTTATATTTTATATTGTGCTTGTCTCTATGTCTCTGCGTGTCTGTGCAGTCCTCTCATTTAAATATTTATCTATAAAAAGATTTTCGTTACATGATCATGTCCTTTACGGTAAACTGCCTCTACTCTATATTTACATACTCAGCAGCTATAAAATAGAAATGCTTTAACAATAAACTTTCTGCATGGACCGCATGCATACCAAAGATTTTTCATCAAATTTCAACTCATAATAAGCGTGCACAACACAAATGTGATAAGGACTGAAAGGTTATCAACTGAATCTTTCCGCTACTGCTGATGTTGTAACCATGGTGATCAGTGTGTAGTGTTAGATTTACAATCTTGTACTGGTAAAATGAAGATGTGTTAAAATCTGAAAAAAGAATCATTTTTTTCTTTCTTCCAGTGGCTGCTATTTGGTGTAGGCAGATGGACGCCTACTTCAATTCGCTCGACAGGCACTCAGGGAAAACCCAAACCAAGCAAACATTAACCCAAAGCAAAGCAGGCAAACACAGCCAGCGGCTCTAAAGCCAGGTGCAGACAGACAGAAATCTCCAGGGCAGCGAGGATGAAACCAGACAATCCAGACCCATTCACCCCATTATATTTACTGTATGAAGGAAAAAAAGCCTTTTTGGAAAAGGGTCTCCCGCTGAAATGATCTTGCATCTTCAAATCAAATACAACTGGTATAATTTTACATAATTAATAAAAAAATGCTGCATAGCTCAACACAGCATGAGCTGCAAACGAGTGGATTACCAGAAACTCTACCTTATCCGATTTCCCCCTTCTGTCAATCACCAGAATACATCTGTTGAAACAATACAGCCCATTATTCAGCCCATTATATTTACAGTCTGAAGACAAAAAGCCATTTTGGAAAAGGGTCTCCAGTTGAAATGAATTTCAAATCAAACCCACCCACCTTTCCATATTTTGCAACATTTTTAAAATAAAAAAAGTAAAAAAATGTTGCATAGCTCAACACAGTGACAGCTGTAAATGAGTGGTTCACCAAAACATCTACCTTATACAATTTCCCCTTCTACCAGAAGCCAAAAGTGGTGTGTTTTGTGCATTTTGACAGAAATGTACAGACTAGAAATGCATTTCTGAAAAAGATTTTGGGTAAACACAAGCTGGGTAAACACAAAATGAACCCGACGATGTGTTTTCAGTGTCCTGTACACATTTCGGACACATCAGTGTTCTTTGGGCTCAGTTTGACTCCAGGCTGTTTTATCTGTTTAAAACATATAAGAAATATCAACCATTTACACACACTTGTTTTGGTTGTTTTGAATGATATTGAGGGTAAAATGCTGTAAAACACTATTTTATAATCTTCAAACAAACTTCTCAAACTTCCCCGTTTTAGGGCCACAACGGAACACAATCAGACTGTAGGAGTGCGAGAACCATTGATGGATCACATGACATGGGGAACGCAAAACATATTTTCCACCAGAACTGTGATATTTCCTGCGCTGTGGGGGCTTTAGTGCATGAAGGTTTTATTTTACAGCACAATTTAGGGCGTCAACAAAGAAATATAAAGTACCAACTCATAAACTTAGGAAGCGATTTTAATTTCAACCATTTTCAGGTTTAAATTGCTGATCAAATTGTCCCCAAGCATAAAGAATGTCAATAAATTTGAACATAAGATGAGGGTTAAAGGGATAATCGGTCAAGAAGTTACATTTACAGAATTTCCACTCGCCCCAAATGTAGACATGTTTGGATTTCAATTTTTCTTTCTTTCTTTAATTTAGCACTGGAGCTACAAGGCAAACTCACAAAACGCCTTGTAGATGTGGTTTAGGATGCAGCATGACTTACTGTGAGCTATAAAAAAGTAGAAAACAGGTACAGGCACAACGGCAGGCAGCATTTCAGACAAGACCAGGAATCAGATTCCTCTCTATTTATGACGGTTTTCTAGATTCTAGATGAGTATTCCTGCACCTGAGGAGATCTGTGAAAACAGACCCTGTTGTGTAAAAAGGTAGCCCGCAGCGTTCAGCTACGCAATGAAATTTTGTTCCCGGTGAGTCATACTGTGTCCTAAACCACATCCACAAGTCCGCACCACCTTCAGTGAAGAGATGGGTACAGTTAGAGCAGGTTTTGGGGTGTATTTAGGGAAAATTACTGAAAATACAATATCTAGTGTTTACTGTACACTGCACCAGTATATACCGCATGCTGTACACTATCCTAGTATATACTGTATACAGTATCAATATGTACTGTATACTGTACCAGTACTGACTTGGTGTTTGTTAGCAACACTAGTTTTGTTGCTCCAGCTCTGAGCTACAGCATAAATTGGATACCAAACACATCTAGACTGAGCAACTACACTACTGTGCAAAGGTTTTAGGCTCCTGTGAAAACTGTTTAAAGCCATTTATCTGAGCAGTGAGGGACTTTCTGCCAGCAAGTACACAAGTGAGCATTAGAATAAATACATACAAATAAGAAGGCAGTAAATAATGTAAAGATTTGTTTTGTTTATAAAAAGTACTTGAAGTTTTCTGAGCTGGTGAGGAGAACACAAGTTCGGTTCCAGATTTTGGTTTGGATCTGTGAAACTCCACCAGCAGCTCCTGATTTAATTTAATGAAGTATCGATTGAGCTGAATCAGGTATTTGAGGTATTTAATGAGAACTACAGTGTAATACTGGGCTTCCATGAGGAGGTCTTGGAATGATTAAGCAAACACATACACATGTATAAAATCACAATTTACTGTATCATTTGTACACATTCTAGTGTTAGCTTTTTAAAGCATATGCTGCGCAGTTAAAAGTGTTTTAAATATTTAAATATGTTCTCAGGCGTCTAAGACTTGCACGGTACTGTACATCTTGGGCAAGTGGAATATTGGGCAAATTTGATTTCGTTTTGCTGAACCATTCATTTAAAGCCTGAACCGTGTCTAAACATTTGGCCATGTTTATAGATAAAGTGTGTCCGACACGGTCAGAAACCACATAAGAAAGTCTATCAGAAATGATTTGATTATTTGACACTCAACATGACTTAAAATGTGTGATAACTAAGAAAGAAATAAAGAAATAAACTACACAAACAAAACTTTAAACAAGTTAAGAGGGGAAAATGTGTACATTTCAGTGTGTGTGTGTGTGTGTGTGTGTGTGTGCTCAGTTTTCTGTAAATGTTGTCAGAAACTATCAGGGAACTACAGTGTGTGTGTGTGTGTGTGTGTGTGTGTGTGTGTGTGTGAGAGTGTGTGTGTGTGTGTGTGTGTGTGTGTGTGTGTGTGTGTGTGTATGTGTGTGTGGGTGTGTGATATGGCACATTTCCTGTGTGGGTGTGTGTGGATTTGTCTCTCCTTTCAATGTGATCCCGGTCCCGGTACCTCTCTCCCAGCCAGACGGGGCTCAGGTTTCAGAAAAGTGTTTGAACTATCACGGCTGGTTTATGCACGCACACACACACACACACATACACACACATACACACACATACATACACACACACAGATACACACACACATGCACACACACAGACACACACACACATGCACACACACAGACATCAAACCCTAGAAATTCTAACAGCCCTATATGGAGAGGATATTACAGAAGAATTCAGGTCCAATATGCAAGCGATGATGTCATGTTGGAGCATATGAGGTTGTGTGTGTGGGTGTGTGTGTGTGTGTGTGTGTGTGTGTGTGTGTGTGTGTGTGCGTGTATGTGTTTGTATGTGTGTGTGTGTTTGTAGCCTTGAGCGTGCACGAACGCAGACTAGAGTACTTGGGCATGTTCACATACGGACACGTCTGTAAGTATCATGTGAGCTGCTTGTTTGGGAAAAGTTTGAAATGTTCACTCAAATGGGAACTGCTTGACTGATGACATCACAACAAATGTGGCCAGTTCTTTGAAATGGTAAGGCTTTAAACAGTAGTTAGTTCAGTCTTGCTGCTATTACAAAGAAAATAAGATTTCAAACAAAAACAGACCCGCAGGAAACAAAGTAGTACGCACGGCCAAACCCGTGAGGAAATCGAGCTTCTGAACGCTTGAACGAGAACAAATGAAAACCTTTGGAGTAGCTTTTTAACCAAGAGATTACACATTGCTCTAAAATACTCATCATACCATACTGAGTCACTGTCCGTAAAACTGTTTCACATCAGATAAGCTAAAACTGGTTCAGGGAAGTGTGTACGCATGATCGAGTCAATGGAACTGAATGGAACTGAGAAAAATGGTTCGTTACTGTAATCAGTAACGTTTATGATTAATTTAACCCATTAATATCCACATAAAGAGAACAAAATTGTGAGTATCACTCAAAGTACTGCATTAAATTTAGTGCTATGGTTACATGGAGCTGCTGATTTTTAACACAAATGTTTAACTTTCGATGTAATCAGGCATTTTAAACGGACACGGTTTGTTCATCCAAGGAATAACTGCACATAATTTCATTCCTTTAAATCAAACAGTACATATTCTGTGGAGTTGTTACCTTGTTACACTCATTTTTGTTTGTTGGATGGGAATGGGTTGAGCGTAAGTTAGAGACATCCTGAACACTTACAAAAGCTTTTTTTTTTTCATTTAAAGGGTTACCAAATAAATAAATAACCGCTAAATAATGCGGCCCTGTGGTCCATAAACACCAAATGCAAGAGCGATGCCATTGACATCCCAACACCAGGCCCTTTAAACCTGCAGGCATGTAAAACAAAAACAAACCCAAGCCGCGCTCACCTTAAGAAGAAGTGCAAAGTCTGCAGGCCAGGCTAAATTTACGACTCAGATGAATCAAGGTAGCTCTCAGCTGACATATCATCCAACATAAAGCCTTTTCCATAAAGAGCCTCAAACCGCCTTCGCTCTCCTACCTTCACTCCCAAATCCCAAAGACCTTATCTTTTCTGCACTTTTGATGAGAATGGGAGGGGAACAACAGATCTAATAATTTATTACACCACCTGCTATTGGGCAGCGCTCGGAGAAAGACGTCTTTAAATTATACATGATATCAAGCACTTCGGTTAGAGAAAAAACAGCCGTGGAATTCCCACTGGATTCCTGCCCCTGAGCAACATTTCAGCAAGACTTAGATCATCCCTAATTCAGACGGATCACTCAGAGCCAGAAACCCGTCCTGACAGTTACTGGGCATGGAGTTCCCAGAACGCACCTGGACAGTCTATAGAGAATGCCCTTATTTGGGCAACTGTGGACCATGAGGTGTAAAAACACACGAAAACAAATATTTATCACGTCTATGTGTGTGTTCATGTGCCGATGTAAGATCACACAGATGTTCATAGCTGCATCACTGTGTTTCTGTTCACTCAGGAAAACCACCGTGATAAGCGCTGAATCTCAATTTCCACAAAATACTTCGGGAAAAACACACTGAGACATTCACTACCAGGCAACCATTTATCCAGTCTCTATCGTCTTATCTTTATTCCTCTTGTTGCACGGAGCATCTTCATGACAAAAGAATTTCCCTCGGGATAAATAAAGTTCTTCTTATCTTATCTTATCTTATTTCATAAACCCCTGATTTTATTCCTGTTGCTCTCAGGAAATATTTCAACTATAAATAAAAATCTGTCCAATAAACCCAGTTTCCTTTCTAAGAGTAAAGAATCTGTAACAGTGCAGGTCTGACTCCTATTAACTGGTTGCGTGGTGATGCAGAGTCAAATTCTAGACTGTCCTTCAACTTTAAATGCACTCGTTACTGTTTCAGCACTTAATAGCTCCTTCAATATCTAACACTCGTCTGGTGATCCATATTACAATTATATATTGGGTGTATTTTTGTGGGTCAGTAGTGATGAATAAAATCTGACATTTTCTGGTTAATAAAGGTACTCAAGCGGTAAGCATACTGTAAATTTATTTGTTAGCAAAGAATACTGAGTGTATATTTTGTAAAGTAGTAGCACACAAATGTAGAAAATCTCAGTGTGTGCATAAACGTCTGATTGTTAGTGTAATTGATCACAATAACAATGAAATCTTGTCATATGGCCACCCCACCATATGCTATATTGATTAGGACCAAACCACTAAATCTGTATTAGCACAGTGCATAGTATAGATTTTGGGACACCAACGTCTAGAAACATTGTGCAAATAATAATAATAATAATAATTCATTGATTTTCTGCAGCCGCTTAATCCTTGCTGGGGGCGTGGGTACCCAGAGCCTATCCCGGGGTCTATGGGCATCAAGGAAGGGACTCACCCTGGGGTACCAGTCCCCCGCAGGGCACACACACACACACACACACACACACACACCCCTACGGTCAATTTAGAATCCCCAATTCACCTGACACGCATGTCT
>JBBPCZ010000034.1:10989380-11003505 GCA_037974445.1 Brycinus macrolepidotus
CGTATGAATCATTCAAGCAGAACAAAGCACATCTAACTTAAGGCCTGAACCAGTGAAGAAACAGGTGCAGATGATTCAAGATGATCATGCCGGTGGGAACGCCCTCCGGTTAGGAGGTTTTGGAACTATGTGGCTTCTTTCCCAGTTTTTTAATAACCCTTTATGGCCAGATTTACTGTAATTATCAGACAACTCTGATATCTGGCTCACCCTGCAGCGGAAAAGGATATTGATGGCGACATTAACCACCACTAAAAAGACTACTTTGAAATGTTGGTTTGAACCAAATATTCAAATGTCATCTGTCTGGCAATCCAACCATACACATATTTTATTTGTGGAACACGCTACAGGCATAAAGCAATATTTCAGTTCAGCTGCTGTGGACGTTTTCAAGAGCTTAATGAACTCAAAGCATTCTCAGGTCAAGATTAACTTTGTGTTTTGTGTGTTTTCTATTTTCCTACCCCTAAAGCATTGCAATTGTTTGCTTGTCTTTGTATTTGTTAAAAAAAAAAAAAAAAAAATCAAAAGAAAAAAGAAACCTCAGTTTAGTTTAAGAAGCTGCAGCTTTTTTAAAAGACGCTAAGCAGCTCTGGTTTCACAGATTGTGAACACGATACGGTCCCGCATCCTCACCAACACGTGTGTGTCTGCAGTCACCACGTGTGTGTGTGTGTGTGTGTGTGTGTGTGTGTGTGTGTGTGTGTGTGTGTGTGTGTGTGTGTGTGTGAGAGAAAGTCAGAGGTGAGAAGGTACTGAACCACTTAGCCCTCAGCACCTGAACAAGGCATCGGCGCGTCAGAAGCACAGCTTTGCTAAAATGTGATTTTATGCAGTTCTTCCTCACTTGGAGGTTCTGTGTCTCTGGATCGACAGAAGAGCTTCAGAAGTCACAGGAAGCTTTTGTTTGTGAACATACGTCGGGTAGAATCAGAGATCTAAAACTTTTTTAAAAATTTAAACTTTTTGGTGTTTGGAACTTTAAAAATTGGGTCATTTTTTTAAAAGCCAAAACAACTAAATATATTTTTATTTCTGATCGTAAAAACAAGAGGAAAAAAAAACGTGGTGTGAGAAAAAGCAATTGTGTGTGTGTGTGCGAGCGTGGAGGTGGGCGGAAGGGGTGTATGTGACAGTGGGGGTGTGCACAAGAAGCTTGCGCCTTACTGCTGACTATTTTGAAGACAGAAAAGAACTGTAAATAAAATTCCACCTGGAGCGTACTTTACTTACTTTGTTTTATTTTTTGTTTCATTGTACGTGGTGTAACAGTCCAATTAGAGTGGCGCGTTCACATCATATGCCTGTTTACATCTAACAGGACCACTGTAAACACAAACACGGGGCTGTGACTGACATGCCACTGTCTTTCCCACTGATGTTTTAGTCTGTTTACAGGAACTAACACATTTTAACCCTCAGAAAGTGATTGACGCGCCGGCGTGTCAAAAGCACACTGCTGCCAAAACATCCTTATTTGGAGCTTGTGTGTGTTTGGGTCTGTGTTTGATCATATGTCATGTAGAAACAGATCTCAAACTTTAAAGATCTCAAATGTATTTCATGTTTTGAAGAAAACATGAAATACATGTTTTTTGGAACTTCGAAATGGAATTGATTTTTAAAAATGGTGTCATTTAAAAGTCAAAATAACACATGGTGTGAGAAGCCCAATCATGAGTGTGTGTGAAAGGGGGGGGGGGCGGTGTGCGGGAGGAGTGAGAGTTCAGGGCTTTAAATGTCAGCAAAGAACAAGTAATGCAGAAACAGGAAAAATACCCTCAAGGTTCTAAGGGTTAACTGCAGCTGAGGTCTTGAATAAAACGCAGGTGCGAAAGGAGCTCAGAGAGGTGAGGAAGGCTGAGGTGTGTGTGTGTGTGTGTGTGTGTGTGTGTGTGTACTGACTGTGTGAGAAGCGCTGGGTGATGGGCGTCCCCGGGTACGGGTAGGTGCGACTCTCCCACTGGATGTTTCCTTCCTGCACGGCCCTCAGAAAACCGTGGTAACACTGATATGCTACACCTGGAGACATTGAAGGACACAGTTAAGCTCTTCGAAGAGGAACTGGAGGTGATTCACACAGCACACAAATGGGTCTGTGTCGATAGCACCGTCGCAATTAAAGATACCACTTTATTTTCCCAAATACCGAAAGCTTGACAATCAGTCAAGGCAAACACTCAACGTTTTCCTTCATGCACTTTAATCTGTATTCTTGTATATTGCTTTTTTTATCTTTAACTTAACCTTCGATCCTACTTTCATTACATATTAATTTTATTGCTTACTTTTTATGTTCATGTTTTAATGCTTATTTTATCCCTGTAAGGCAAGAGTGACCTGTGTATGATAATGTGTTGTACAAATAAACTTGCCTTGCTTTCGAAAAGTGGTAAAAATGAGTTGTTTAATGGAAGCTTCACTTAAGATGAGTGCTCAAAGCAGGTGCTCAAACCCACAGGCAGCAACCAGAGTAAGTAGGTGCTAGATTTGTTACAGAACTGGATCATAATTCTTTTTCCACATTATAAAAGCACAACATTCAAAACAAAAGTGCTTTACAACATCCCTCATCTGATGCCGTAGCCACAAGCTCACATACTAGTCATCAGAGATGGGGGGGGGGGGGGGGAACGATTCAGTTATGTATTGTCATTCTTTTGTACACATATTCTGTATTATATTCTTTTGTGATTCAGGTGTCACCATACTGACTCAGATTTTTTTTATTATTATTAATTTATCATTTTTATACTCTACAGGACAGAAGTTACAATGTTGTGTTGTTACATCTGTAATTGCGATAAACTGCGATTTCATAATACTTAAACAGCACTGAAATAATCACTTTTATCAAAACACCCACATCTGTCATGTATAAACATTGTGACTGGTTAGAGATACAACTGCAAAGCCCAGTGTCACAATAACAGTTCTGTTTTGCTCCATGCACCATGGACTCACCTTTGATGAGGCGATACCACTGTTTGCACACCAAGGCAGCGGTCTTGTGCTCCTGATAGGGGGAAAGAAAAGACAGGATATACTCCAGAACCTCCTCCGGCAGCTCCCCCATCGCTCTCTGGCCATTTGTCCCGGGCTGCAGAGAGCAGTCTGTGTTCATTTCTCCGGCGACACCGCCTGACTTCATCTCCATGGGTGAGTCCTCGCCGTGACCGGCTACTGTGACCCCACTGTCCTCGGTGTCCATGTCAACGAAGCAGCCATCCTCGCTGTCGGAGGACCGGGACATGCTGCCTGCAAAGAGAAGACAGATATGAGTCAGAAATCCAGAATTACAATCAGAAAATCTGAATCAGAAAACTTTATTGATCTCAAGAGGAAATTGCTTATGCTACGACTGCACAAACCCAGACACACAAAAACAAGAACAATATAAAATTTTATGTCAAAATAAAACTCTCCAGAATACATACACTACTCTATAGAAGCAAAAAGTGCTGTGGTCAATAACAGAGCTGGATGTAATTACTATAGATAAATAAATAACAATAAAGAACAACTTTACTGTTTGCCACGAGGAATTGGCCTCAGCGGCAAACGGAGAAAACACAAACAGGGTCATCAAAATATACCATTACAGGAGCATTGGACCATAAGGACAAAATACTAGCATTGCGATTTTACTGCTACATATTGCGACTGCAATTCCTTTCAATATATTAAAGAGCTCATATCACTTTTCTGAAATTAAAAAAATATGTTTGCACAGCCATTTAATTCTATGGCTAGAAAATGTTCACTTAAGAATGAATTACAATGAATTGTGAAATCTTTTTGGTAAACAAACCCATCAAACATCAGGGAACAAATGAAATAGAATGAAAATGTTGAATATGGGCTCTTATAAAACACCTTGGCCAATCAGTGCCTTTAAAGGGTAAAGTTTAAAATAATGAGACTTTTGTTGGATTACATGAGGACCTCGATTCATCAGAACTGTGGAGCTGTGTTTGGTCACCCTGTCAGAAACACACTGATTGGTTAGAGGCTCATTTGCATATTGCAGCCTTCTGTTACACCAGTATTGCAAAGACTGATACTGCGATACTGATTAACAGGCGATGTTGTGCAGCCCTGTATTAGTCTGTTGGATTTTAATTTATTCGAGCCAAAACAACCGGTGTAGATCAGCTGATCTCTGTAGAATGAGGATATTTTAAAACATAAAATATCAAAACACAAATCACACCTGAATGTGTTACCCCCAGCCACTGCTCAGTTATAATTTATAATGGTCTTTCCACATTAATGCTGCCAGGAAAGTGACACCTGTAGCTCAGAGCATCACCAGTCCTGACTGGGCTGGGAGAACAGGCTCCTGCTCAGAGGATGAAAAAAGGAACTTTAGGAAGTTCTGAAGCTCTTTGTTCATCATCGGTTTAGACTGATGGACAGAGAACTTACTTTATACACAGGCTAATGAGAGAGAGAGAGAATAGAGACAGGCAGATGGAGAAAGACAGAGAGACATATAGACAGAAAGAAAGAGAGAGAGACTGACAAATACAGGAGGAGATGGTGAGAAATAGACATAGACAGACAGAGAGAGAGTGACAACAGGACAGAGAAAGAGAGAGAGAGAAAGACAGACAGACAGAAACAGAGGAAGAGAGAGACAGGCATAAATACAGGAAGAGATGGTGAGAAATAGACAAAGAGAGGGAAAGAGAGAGAGACATATATGGACAGAGAGAGAGACAGCAAGAGCCTTCAAGACAGAGAGAGAAAAGAGGGAGAAAGACATAAGACCGAAGCAGATCGAGAAGGACAGAGACAGACTGAGAAACAGAGAAAGAGAAGAGATAGAGATAAATATGGAGGGAGAAGGAGAACGAGAGACAGAAATAAAGCAGAGGATAGAGAGACATATAGACAGAGAGAGAGAGACAGAGTGAGACATAAACAGACATTTAGAGAGAGAAAGAGGGAGCGAGAATAGACAGGCATAAATATAGGAGGAGATGGAGAAAGATAGAGACAGAGAGAGAGAGAGAGAGAGAGAGAGAGAGAGAGAGAGAGAGAGAGAGAGAGAGAGAGAGAGAGAAGGGCTGACATGGGTTTCCTGGCCCAAATGAGCCCCCACCAGGCCAGGGTTTCAGTTTCTTTGTTTAATTGCCTTGGGAATCAAGATCAAGCTTTTAATTCAAGGTTTAACAGACAGTAGGGGGCTCGCTAGCCGATTTCACGCCCCCCACTCAGTCCAAAGGCCTGAGGCACACATCAAACTCACCACAGCAGAGATGAAAAAAAGACAACACTTGAAACCACTCTTAATGCCAATCAAACCGCCCCCCCGTCAGCCATTCACGTTTTAGACTGTTCACAAATGTCCCATGATGAACTGGTTCACACGGCTGTCTCGTTCTCCAGCCGCGCTGTGATCACACGGCCTGCATCATTAAAGTCGAGTTTTAGTCTCGCCCTGCTAAACTCAAGTCACTGCCAGACAGTCTGGCACATCCTTAATGTACACCAAGCGTTCACGAGAACGCATTACTCTTTGGACACAAAGAGTAATGGCTGTTTGTCAACATAGTACTGAATATATATGGACAAAAGTATTGGGACAGTGAAGGGCAATCTTAATGCTTCAGCAGACCAAGACATTTTGGACAACACCACAGTTTGGGGAAGGCCCTTTTCTATTCCTAACGTCTTGTAACTTTCCTGACTAATATTCGTAAGTTCACTGTCATAACCTTCTGAGATCTAGCTTTTATAAACAGTCAACAACTTAGACGTCTGGCTCCTATCATTACTCTTGTGGAAATTCTAACTTGGTGATGTTCTATAGAACAGCACAGCTCACATAGTACCACTATCAATGACTTTGTTTACATCGTAACTATTTAATTATGCAGAATCGGTGGGATCCCTCCAAACACGGCTTGGTTGAATGATATTTGGGAAAATTGTATATATAAAGTGTCTACTTTGTGCCACTGACCTCTCCTTGGGAGGCGACTCTATCAATTTTTCCAAATTTCTGCATAATTCAACAGTTGAGGTACAAATAAAGCAAAAATGTTTGATGTGACATTTTACAATCTGGGAGCAGTAAAGATTTCTGATTGATTCTGATTCTGATATTTTTTGTGAAAATGATGTATGTATGTTTTTTTATTTTTACCTGTGGCTGATGTGTGCCATGTGCCGCAGGCTGGACATGGTCTCCTCCAGGTTCTGTCTCAGATCGGCGATGTTCTTCACCGTCCTCAGTCTCCTGCTCTCTGGATCTTCACCTGGAAAGAAGAAGAAGAAGAGTCTCGATCACTCCCTCTCCGCTAACAGCTAACAGCTACCAGCTGCTTCCCTCGGGCAGGTTACAACACACAAGCGACCCAAACACTCCAAAAATGCACCTCACGACCTCGTGAAATGAGATGCTTCCTTCAGCCCTGAGGGGGCAGATATATCCTTCCAGCGGTGAGTTCAGACCAGGAGCAGGGATCCGTGCTCAGCGATCGTTTAAGATCACTCTGCACTTGCATCACAGCTCGCTCTCATGATTTTACAAACAAGGGATCAGGGGGTGAACTCTCACAGCACCGGTCGGTTAAAGAGCTTTTTGTTTTTAGTGTAAAAGACAAGCTAATGCCAACAACAGGGTCAGCCCCACCCCGCCTGAATAAGATTTTTACAAATAAACACACTGTGGCCTGGAGGTGAGAGGGGATTTGGCTGGTAGGATTAAGAGCCGCTTGCTGATCATGAGGGGGCCGCAAGCAGCTCAGGAGACGCACAGACCACACACACACACACACACACACACACACACACACACACTCACGCACGCTGTGGAAAACGTGTTGAATGCGTGTACAGTATTTCTGGCACACAGAAAAGCACAAACAACTCCATTCATAATGTCATTCAAACACTAACATTTGACTAGAGCCCTGCAGCTAAACACAGATCATGCAAATGAGCTCAAGAACCCGCCCCCCTTCTCTTTTTACCTAACATTCATGACCTCTAAATAGAACATCCTGGCAAAAGTCAAATTTATACAATTATTATACAATCCTCTTATCCTAATGATTGGTGTCTGAACTTCTGTAGTTCTGTAGTTCTATAGTAGGCATATGAGGCTAACAAGTAATGGAAGGTTATGGATATATATATATATATATGTATATATATATAATATGGATTTATGGATAAATATATGGATATAAATTATGAATGTAAGTATATATTGATGTAAATAAAGTCAGATTTATAAAATGATACAATCCCCTTATCTTAGTCCACCATCCAAGGCATGTTTGCTGTCTGAACTTTGCTTCTGTAGTTCTGTAGTAGAGATATGAGGCTAATTGGAATCCTATGGATAGAATATAGATGTAAATATGGATGTATGGATAACTATATGGATATATGAACTTTGCTTTTTTAGTTCTGTAGTGGAGGTATGAGGCTGGCAAGTAATGGATGTTTATGGACATACGGATATAAATATGGATATATGGATAAATATGGGGATATAAAGTAGCATTATACAAACTGCATAACTAAATCAACAAACACTAGCCTTAATCTGTGTAGAGTTAAGTCATCTCTGACAGACTTGCTTATGTGGTTTCTAGGTTATCTGTAGTCCAGGTAAAACTGTAGTGGCAGCCAACTGGGTACTACTTGGTCACTCAAATCTGTGACATAACATTGCTGTGAGGACCACACACACACACACACACACACACACACACACACACACACACACACATGCACACATTTACAAACACACACACACACACGCACACGCACACGCACACACTTACACACGCACACACACACACACACAAACACACACACACACTCATTCACATGGGCTCATACATGCATGTAAACATTTGCTGGTGTGTTCTGTAGACACACACACCACACAAAACCACACACACAAACACAGATACAGACACACACACACACACACACACACCCATCCATCCATCCACCCTTACTTTCATATTTTTCATAAATATCCAGCATGGTCAGAAGGATCTCCTTGTTAACGTGTGCGATTCCTTCCCACACATGTGTGTGTTGGGTCAGGTGTAGCTGGTACACGTGGCTGTGCGTGTGCACCGCCTCACACACCCCCCCTCTGACCTCTCGAAGGTCCACACACTGGCTTTTCTGCTCTGTCAGCGCTGCAGGACATGCCCTGGAGCTCGCCTCCTCAGTAAAGTCGTTCCTCTCCGGATCTCCATTAACAGATCCTCCTGCTGAAGTTTCACAGGAGCTTCTGGAGTCAACACATGCCTCTTTAATCCCAGCCTGGCTCATACTTACACAGCCCAGGGAGAAACGGTGTCCACTTTTGCTGGTTAATGGGGCTTCAAAATCTCTTTTTCTGCTGTTTTGAGGCTCCATAATATACTCGCTGATTCAGGAACCTTCTAAAACTCAAAACTGTGAGAGTTAAGAGTCGTAAATTCAGGACCCAGAACCCCCAGGAAACTCAAACTCAGGACCAGGAACTCCAAGAGCCCTCAAAAAACTCAAATTCAGAATCGAGAGCCCTCAAAAAACTCAAATTCAGAATCGAGAGCCCTCAAAAAACTCAAATTCAGCACCAGGAACCCCTTAAAAACTCGAATTCAAAGCCATGAGCCTGGAAGAAAACAACTTCAGAACCGCAAACATTCAAAAGATCCCAGTTCAAGGCTGAAGCTTCGAGAACTCCACTCCTTCTAGGACAAACGGATGGGATCTCTGACACATTTCCTTGCTCTTTCCGCACAGAAGGCCTGAAGGCAGCAGTGAAAGAAGCTCTTTTAGGAACTGGCCTGCCTTTTCCTCTCCTCCATGGAAAAGTGAGCAGAGAAAAAAAGCAAACAGAGTGACACACCAGCATCCGCCAGCACACTGCCCCTGCAGAGACGATTTCTCTTCTCTTAGAGCGCTGACAGACCGAGAACCCCCCCCAACACACACACACACACACACACACACACACACACACACACACACATATCCTAAAATCACCTCACACAAACCTACAGGATAACTAATACATTCTGTCATACACACACACACACTGCCTCAAGCAAACATGCATAAAACCTCCTTCAAACACATGCAAAACACACACTTTCAGACAAATTACTACACACACACACACACACACACACACACATACGACTGGGCCTTCGCAACTTCTTGACACCAATGGCCTTTATCATGCAGATGAGTTCTCTCTCTCTCTCTCTCTTTCTCTCACTATCTCTCTCTCTGTCTCTCTGTCTCTCTCTTTCTTTCTCTCTCTCTCTGACTCTCTCTCTCTCTCAGGATTCTCTCTGCTGGGCACTGGCAAAGTTCTTCCCCAGGATTACATCACTCACACACTCCTCTCTCTTAAAGTGTTTCTTACTGAAGTCAACAACATCCCCGCCTCAACATTTATGGGATAGATACATTTAAATTAAATCACAGGGAAAATTTGTACAGTAAAGACAAATACGTAACTTACACAAAAAGGGTAAGTTACATAATGGTCAGGCGTCCCAATACTTTTGTCCACATTGTGTAGTTTGCTGAGGTAAGCTACTTAGGAAGCTCAGGCTATTAGCATTAAAGCAAGCAACAACAAACTTTTTTCCCCTCATATTTTCCTACGGACGTCAGTGTAATGGCAGATATCTGGGTGAGTGTGACTTTCTGTCATTTCCAGTGTTCAGCTATAGACCCCATTTACACTGGGTCACTTCATGTGATTAGTATCTGGATTGTATGCTGATAAGATTTTAGCCACATGCATTCACACTTGGTTGTCAAATGTACCACATGTAATAAAACAGTACGTTGTTGCGACACAGTGAAAAACAAGAAGATGCATGATGGGTCAACAAACTGATGCGTCATCGGAGCTAACTGGCTCATCCAAACTGGGCTACGAAATTTCAATTCAGCTCAGGAGAGAAACTCAGAGTAGCGGAGGTCTGTTCACAGGAGCTTAAGGACACAAACCTGTCAAGCTTTCCAGAGATGTGTGGATGGATTTGCTGTGAAGGGCATATCTCTCTTTCTTCAGCTCTCTTCCCTCCATCAGTCCGGTCTTGTCCATGTCAGTCTGAGATCTGCACAAACAGCAGAAACACAGTTCACTGTAGATGTCTGGAAGATGCTGAATATCAGTACATAACCCTTAATCTAACAATACACCTAACGCTCTGGTGATAGTTTCACTAGATAGCTTGTTAATAATTTTGTTTTAATTTTAAGCTAGTAATGTTTTAAACATTAATTTAAGCATATATATATATATATATGTAGCTGGTGGCCTAGTGGTTAGGGAGTTGCCCCTGTGGTCAGAAGGCTGTGGGTTTGAATCCAGGACTGCTAGTGGCACCACTGAGGTTCCCTTGAGCAAGGTACCGTCCCCACACACTGCTCCCCGGGCGCTGTGTTCCTGGCTGTACGCTGCTTCACTTGGTGAATGGGTTAAATGCAGAGGAAGAATTTCACACTGTTCCCACTGTGTGCTGTGCTGTGGTGCGTTCACACGTGACTATAAGGGGCCGCTTTACTTTATATATATATACATTGTAATACTAATACTTTATCCATATCATACAGCCTGAAATAAATTGAACTGTATACACACACACAAATACACACACGCACACAAATACACACACACACACACACACACACACACACACACACACACCCCATCTCACCTGTACATGAAGGGTGCGACTGTGGCCGTGTTGGGGTGGCTGTGCTGAGCCTGGGGAAGCTGCACGCTGGCCGTGTTGCTGGCTGTGGTCTGAATGACGCTGCAGGTGCTATTCTGACTGCATCGTCCTTCTGATGAGGCCAAACTGGAGGTAGAGCTGGAGTTTTTGTTCTCCATTGGACATTTATGCAAAGGTACACCCCCTCCAGGCCTTCTTTTCCACTCCCCTTCTTTTCCTGAAGGTGGCGCCACAGTGGCCTTCACCAACCCAGAGCCCTTCCCAGCATGCCCGGGTTTGGGGATCCCACTCTGTGTAGTCTCTTTCTTAGAAGTGCTGCCTTTGGTTCCTTTGGGAATAGAACTTGATTTTTTAACATCAGCTACACCTTGAGATTCCTTTCTGGTTTCTTCTCTTTCTTCTCTAACCTGGTCTTGGTCAACACCAGAGGATCGTTTGGCGTTTTTTTCCTTTCCCTTTTGCTTTCCCTTGTCCTTGTCCTTCTCGGCAGCCTTGGCGGAGCTGATTTTGGGTGCTAGCGCTCTACTCAGCGTCCTCTGGGCGATGCCCTTCAGAGCAAGCTTTGGACTGGTGCTGCCCGGCCGCTGGTTGCCAGATTGAGCTTCTGGATGGACGGGACAAGAACTTCCCCCATCTGGCTCTGGAGGTGGAGTTTCTGGGTCTTCAAGAGAAGCAATGCTGGAAGCTCGCGAACTGGGTCTCGAGTTAAAGAGCTTCAGCTTGTCCAGCATGGACTTCTGGGCGATGACTTTAGGAGGAGCCTCCAGAGAAGCGGAGGATGGCTGTTTGACGGACAGCATGGAGGAGGTGGCGCTGTGCTTGGCGCTGAGGGACTTACTCCTCCAGCCTTTGGCTCCGATGGTGCTGCTGCTGACTCTGTTGCTGCTGGTTCCAGGAGGGACCGGAGAACTAGGAGGGCCTTGGTCAACCATTACGGGAGACGGAGATGATTTATCTGCGTGGGGAGAAGATCATATGATAAAACAGCTGCAAAAAACAATGAGATGAAATACACTAATGTTAAACAAACAATGTAACTTATTGTTAATAATAATCAGGATGAACAAATCACCTGTTAAGATGTAGTTTATTAACAGTAGACAGTGGTTGCCTAGCAACACAACAGTTTAAAGACTACTTCATGAATTACACAAAGATATTTAATAACACAATTCAGCTGATGTGTGTGGTTATGTGTGTGTGTATGGTGTGAATATATATATATATATATATATATATAGGTCCAGGGGGTGTAACATAGCATTGAAATATTGTGATATTTGTGAAAATGTGACATGGTGCATCACGGACATGTGACAATGCATCACGCAGAATGAGCATTTTGTTTTTATATCTGATACGGTTGTACTGTTTGTACACCAAAGCTTTCAAACAACCAGTGCTTATCAGTTTCCCACTCATATACATGTTATACACACACTCTTCCTGCCTTCCTGGAGTTGTATTAGTAGATTAGTAGATTAGGCCACAAATGAATGAAAATTTTGTTCAAAATAGATAGATAGATAGATAGATAGATAGATAGATAGATAGATAGATAGATAGATAGACAGATAGATAGAAACTTTATTTATCCCCAAGAGGAAATTCAGATATCCAGTAGCTCATTCATAAATAAAATAATTCAAATAGATATAATACTAAAAATAGATAGAATAATAAATAGAATAATTAAATATCAATAAAAAGGTCAAAGAGCATTAAAGAGTCTTACTGCCGTGAGGACAAAGGACCTCCTGAACCGCTCAGTTCTGCAGCGCAGAGAGAGGAGCCGCATGCCACTGAATATCATCAGAATATCAAACTGAGAGAAAAACATTGTCAACTGAACTAAATTGAATTGTGGGGATGAGTGTGTTGTGGTCCACCAGTAAGGACAGAAAACAACAAATGGAAAATGCAGAACCTGATTTTCTTGGTTGCTACTGAACTTTTTCAAATTAATATAATTCTTTTTAAAATCTTGCACATTATGTACAAATCAATACATAAAATGATGCCAGACAACTTCAGCGAAATAAAACAAAAAGGAAAGCAAAGCAAAAACAAAAGCAATGCAATCACTTTACATGCCAATCACCAAAGAAAGCATCCTAAAGCATCCTTTATATGTCATCTTTCAGTAAGATACAAATTAATTTCTGAATGAAAATGAAAACAAATTTGTAAAAAACAGTTTCTTAATATTAAATATGGTCAGTAAGAACAGAAACTGAAGGTCCTGTTACAATTCCGATCCTAAACGTGCCCCTCTAACAGAACAGTATCAACAATTTCAGCACCTTAAACTCACCTCCCAGCCACGGAGACATCCATCTGAGCTAAAACTTCATCAGAACATCATCACACATAGGTACAAATGTTCATGGAGGGTTTGGCGCAGTCCTCAGGCCATCAGCAACCACCAACCAGGAATACTCTAATGTGAACCAGGCCGCTGAGGACCTATAACTGCCTCTCGTTCAAGATTCAAACCCAAACAGGCAGCAGGAGCCGGTGTTTGTTTTGAGAGTGCGGTGGGGAGGAAATCGAACGGTCAGCTCCTCCAGCGAAAGAGCGCTCACAGAGCACAGCCGGCTGGAGGCTGACTGTAGGAAACGTTTCAGGCAGGACATGTTTTTAATGGAAGCTTAAGCCTGGACAAGAACTCGGCTTTCAATATTCCACAGCCTTAAACGTATTCACCTCCTTCCCTCGCGATTTAATTCAATCCACCTTCTACAGTGTGGGAGAGACTGAATAGACTCTTCATAATGAACAACAGACTCTCTCATAAAGTGAATTTGGGCTCTAGTTTAATCATGTGTCCTATTTTTGCAACAAGACTGTAAATTTCATATTTGTCTGATATATAATGACCCCACAAATTTCAAAATGGATCGTGACAAAACGGGCCAGAAAGGAATGCTGAAAGCTCACATTTGGACCCTGGGTTACTGTAAAAGGGCGCTTCGCCAACTACTGTATGGGAGCCAAACGACCATTTTCACACAGAAGAACTGGGTCGAATGCCCACTCTCAGATGTCAACAAAGGAACATAAAGCTGCTGGTAAAAATGTGGAACACTCAAAAAGACACATGTAGGGTTCTGGATGCAGGCAGACACCTCACAGTATCGTGAGAAACCATTAAACTAGCACAAATAAATCAAGTGTATCAGAGTGTATCAGTAAGCTCTGATTTCAGTAAATATAAACAGTGTAAAACAGTCTAGAACCGGTGTTTCCTCTCAGAACTCAGAGTGTATCAGTAAGCTCTGATTTCAGTAAATATAAACGGTGTAAATCAGTCTAGAACCAGTGTTTCCCCTCAGAACTCAGAGTGTATCAGTAAACTCTGATTTCAGTAAATATAAACGGTGTAAAACAGTCTAGAA
>JBBPCZ010000034.1:11045345-11059948 GCA_037974445.1 Brycinus macrolepidotus
CTACAGAATGAATGGACACAAATTCCCACAGAAACTCCAAAATCTTGTGGAAAGCCTTCCAAGAAGAGTGGAAGCTGGTATAGCTGCAAAAGGGGACCAACTCCATATTAAAGTCTGGATGGATATGAATGCAGTGTCATTAAAGTCCCTGTTGGTGTAATGGTCAGGCGTCCCAATATTTTTGTCCATGGAGAGTATCTCAGTCTTAAAGGCATAGTTAGAAAAACAACTGTTTAATTAAGAGATAAAGAGAGGCTGTGAGAAAATAAATTCTGCATGATTTTGACACAAACATAAAAAATGGAAAAAATACAATCTTTAATACGATCTTTAATCACCAGTATAGAGCAATATAATAGTTCCAGATTTACATTTCTCATATCCAATGTGCTACCCTAATTTTGACGTGAAACTCAGTAGCTGGGATACTGTCATTAAAATAAAGCTCCTTTTCAGGTGAGCCACTGTTGTTTACCATTGATTTCCGTCTTTTATGATGATCAGCACCTGCTTTTCAAGCAATGCCTTAATTCTCTTCCCCCTTGGGCCCATTTGAGCAATTGCAGATGACATCATTACAGTTCCCCCTGACATGCGGCTGTAATTATTGAACAGGTCAAAGGTCAGCGGCACCTCCTCTTCCGAAGGGGGTCAAACTGAATGTCCGGGTTGCAAGAGGTCAAGGAAACAGCCGTGTTAAATCATATGTAGCATGTTTTAATGTTTGCGTTGGATGATCTACAACATTCCTGTTCATCTAATCGGCATAGATCACTAAAACAGCGGGACGGCTCACTTGTAGCTGGAGTGTGACGGAGGCTGGTTGACTCTATATTTGCAAACAGGCCTCAGATGTGCATCTTTCAGGGGTAAGAATTACTCATTTATATTTCCGTCCTATCATACAGCATCTGTAGCCTGGTTTATATTTTGCTCCCGTGTGATGAAACATTCAGGTCAGAGTAAATTATTGCAGCAGTTTTTTTTCTTTGTCTTCTTTTTATCAGCCCCAAAATCTTAAAACTGGATTTTAAGACTAATATGAACCAAATACTAATTAAGAGTTATCTTATGTTATCTTATCTTATCTTATCTTACCTTAAACCACAGGCACAAGTAGGATAAAAATAATAAACACAAAAACAGTATGATGTAATAAAAATAAAAGAATACATAAAATCAGTGAAAGAAGATTAGAAGTACAATGGAAGTGCAGCTATAGTGCAGTGCAGTTTTTCACAGCTTTTTAAAGCTCCAGTTGGTGCAGATCTGATATTGATGGGCAGTTGGTTCCAGCAGCAACAGCACAGTGGATAAACGCCATACACAGAAAATAAATAAAAGAAGATTAAAAGTGCAATTAAAGTGCAGATATTTAAAAGAATGCAGAGAATAGTGCAGTTTTTAGCAGCTTTTCAAAGCTTCAGTTGGTGCAGATCTGATATTGACGGGCAGCTGGTTCCAGCATAGTGGATAAGTGCCATAGTGACTATAAGAAACCCTTCTCTTGTGGCTCCACTTGTTGGTGTACAATTAGAGACTGAAGCCCATCTGTTGATGCAAAGTTTGTGTTAATCATCTCTAGCCCTTCCTCAATGGTCAGTTTCTGACCACAGTGCTGTTCTTGGCAGGCAGGATTGTAGGAAGTGAGGACTGTGCAGCAACAGAAGGGCTGCAGTCTGTAATTGTATTCCTATAATATATATTGGGCCTATAGGTGGGTGAAGCTCACAGTGATCAGTGAGTGAGTGGATGCACAAGGTAAGTTGAGTGTTTATGTAAAGTATTTGAGTGCTTAAAGGGTCCATACCATGGAAAAATTCATTTTCCTCACATAAAACATTGTTCACATAAACATTGTGTCATGCCATTCATCTATACCACTCACTATCCAGACTATACACGAAAACTGCAAAAACATTCTGTCTGGAATTCGTTATTTTTGTGATGTCACAAACAACTGTTTCTTCACAAAGACCCATTTCACACCAAACCAAACTGAATGATTTGAATGAACTACTAAATTATGCAGCTAATTTACATATATCCACCTATTCAGCCCACAGCAGTTCAGCTCAGTCCATTCATGCCGAAGTTACAAGGAGTGTTTCAGACCAGACTGCTTTTTGAATGAGGTGCAACACCGGACAGCCAACCAGGCTTAAAGGCATAAAGGCCTATTTGATTCCAAGACGTGAAAAGAGTTTGGAAAGTGGCTGTGAGAAAATAAATTATGTTTTTTGACACATGAAGCGTTTCCATTTATAAATGGAAAAAATCCAACAAAACTCAGAGGATACGGGCCCTGTAATTACCAATATAGAGCAGTGCAATTGGTCCAAATTCACATTTATTATGCAACTGGTCCAAATTCACATGTATTTAATCACAAGTATAAAGCAGTACAACTGATCCAAATTCACATTTATTTAATCAGTATAGAACAGTACAATTGGTCTAAAATCATATTTATTTAATCACCAGTATAGAGCAGTACAGTTGATCCAAATTCACATTTGATCACCAGTATAGAGCAGTGCGAGTGGTTCAAATTCACATGTATTTAATCACCAGTAAAGAGTAGACAGTATGGTGGATAAAGGCCGTAGTGATTATAAGAAACCCACATTTATTCACATTTATTTAGTCACCAGGATAAAGCAGTTCAATAGGTCCGAATTCACATGTATTTAATCGCCAATACAGAGTAGTGCAACTGGTCCAAATTCATGTATTTAAACACCGGGTGTTAGAGCGGACAGCATAGTGGATAAATGCCACTGTGACCATAAGAAACCTACATTTATTCACGTTTATTTAATCACCAGTACAGAACAGTACAGTCAGTCTAAATTCACATTTATCAGTAATAAGCTACTAAATGAAGTACCTGTTTGCTTCCTCATTATCTACCCCATCTGTAAGCAGCCAGGGCAGTTCTGCAGGGCAGTTGCTGGAAGGTTTCTGCAATTGTTGCGTCACCGCAGGGGTCAGCCGGGGGCGAGAGTCCTCTCCTGAGAGGGCCTGGCCACGGTGCATTCTGTGGAATTAGGGTATATTGATTCATCTCCTTGGGATTATGGATCTGTTCTCTTAATCATTACTGTGAAGGTCAATCCTTGGCCATCTGTTCAATGGAGTGGATTGTACTGTACACTCTAAAAACTTTTTGTGGGCCTTTTTTGAGGGCCGCTTTCATGACTCATCTCGTTCTGACTTTTCACATTTCACTTCAGGATCATTTCTGCTGTCACATCACAGTTTCCTTTCTCTCTCTTTTTTGCCCTGAAGTGATTTTAAAGGCTGCGTGAGGACACGGGGGCACACAAAGGCGATTGTCTCTCACATAAAGTGTCTTTTGCTTTTATAAAAGTAAATATAGAAACAGGACTTGGAGGTCCTGGCTTGTGAGTCATGACATCTGCTGCTGAAAGAAACACTCAGAGGTGTATTATGTTTAATAAAACAATGTTTCTCGGCTTAAATATTGTATGCTGGGGTAAATTCTTAAACACAGCTCCTTCTGTTGAAGCATCCCAGAGTGAGCGTGCTGATCTAGGGTCTGTTTTGTGATTCAGGTCAGTGGAAATAAAGGAAAACGTCTGATTCTGGATCAGCGCAGGGGTCTTTATGAACACGGGCTTCGTTCTTATTGTTAGAAGGCCAACAAAAACTGAAATAATGACAGTCCTCCTGCTGCAGTTTCCCTGTAGCTGCTCCTGGAGAGGCAGGCAGCCGTGTGTAAGTGATGCTCCCCCTTTCAGCAGCAGGGGGAGAACGCAGAGCTGATGGTGCCACACACTCCTCTACAAAGCTTTCAGACAGAAGGCATGAAACACACTGCCGCCTGGTTGCCATGGAAGTGAAACCTTCTGTCAGTGTGTCTTCCCTGCCTCCATCACCCTCTGTTCCTCAAAGAATACCTCTCCTATCTCTCTCTCCCTCCCTCACACACACACACACACACGCGCACACACACACACACACACACACACACACACCTCACATCAATAATGACAACCAAGTCCCAATGGAAGTAAATGAGTGCCTGAGTCAGTCATATGTGTGTGTGTGTGTGTGTGTGTGTGTGTGTGTGTGTGAGAGACGTTTGCATTAAGGTACTATTTCAGCCATTTTTCTCCCAAACCATTTTCTGGCATTGAGAATTCTGGTATTAAAAAAGAGTATTGATGTTTTTTTTTTGTTTTTTTTGCAAAATGTACATCATAACAGACTACCATGAGAATTAAACTGCATTTCATTCAAAAAACATACAACATAGCTCTATGGGTTTTTGTGTAGATTATGAATGATCATTTAAAGGACTGATCTCACACTTTTTCTGAAAAAAAGTGCTTGAAGTAGGATGTAAACAGTGTTAAAGGATCAAAATGTACCACTTCTTAGTCCATCCAGTCCATATATGGGAAGCATGCTGCAAAGACTGCCCATTTGGAATTATTTTTCTTTTGTGATGTCACAAGGAGCAATTATTCCAACATATCCACCTATTCAGCCTACAGTATTTTAGCTCCGCCTATTCCTGTTGAGGTTACAAGGAGTGTTTCAGCCCTCACTGCTTTTTTAATGGGGCTCAATACAGGCCGGCCAATCAGAACAGAGGTCATTTACATACAGCACTCTTTAAAGACATCCTAATGGATACTGAGAAGTTGAAAACAGTCATGTAAAAATGATTTTTGTTCCATTTTATTCATATGTAAGTTTATACACACATTTTCCCCCACCTCTCAGTATCCATTAGGATGTCTTTTAAAAGTGATGTATGCAAATGACCTCTGTTCTGATTGGCTGGCCTGTACTGTGCCCTATTCTAAAGCAGTCAGAGCTGAAACAGTCTGTAAAGCTGTTTTTTGTTCCATTTTTTCCACGTTAGTTTATAAACACATTTTTTGCTCAATGACTCAATGAGTTTTCCCAATGACTCTTTTCCATTATCAGATCTGATCAGGTTTTGGACCGTTTTTAAAAGGACACTGCAGCCAAAATTAGAAAATTACCTGGTGATTCATCTGACACAAACGTGCCCACTTTCCTCTTACAGCGATGCATCAACAGCCTTGAGCACTTGATTTCCCTAATTAAACACTGGAATCCCCCCTTCTGATGATGCATCTTGAAGGTGGGAGGAACCTCCTTTAAAAAAAACTACTACTGGAGGGCTGGCTGGTGTTTTGTTTTTGTTTTTTTTGCTTGATTAATGCAGAAGGAATCCAGATTATGATTATTATTGCGACTTATTAACCTCCCCATTTCTTTATTGCCTTTGGGGAGGGGATTCCCAATGACTGAGTGAGGTATTTACCGCAATGCATGCTGGGAATCGTAGTCAGAGAAGGTTGATGGCCAGAAAAGAAAGCACAATAAAGGATACTGAATGGGGTCAAATGGGGCTGGTGAGGTGGTGTTATGCTCGAATGCTGGCGATGCAGAGTGTTATGTAAGAGAAAGCCCCTTTTGAGCAGGTCCACGCGTCCAGTTTGGCCAACGTGACCCTTCCACGAGCCCAAGAAGGGCTCTGTTCACGTGCAGCTCTGTGCTTTTGTTCCTATTTCAGCACTTTTTAATGCACTGCATGGCTCCTGGGGTGCATTAGTAATGCACAGGCGAGCTCCTCTTAAAGCCACACGCTTTTTTTTCTTACTTTTCTTCCTCCACCTGGGCGTGATGGCAGCAGCCGGGCCACTGCTCTCTGACCCCTCCTCCTCCTCCTCTTCTTTTCTTTTTTTTCCCTCTCCTCCTCCTCCTCCTACGACATCGAGTCTGTGCTCCCTCTCCCTCCTTCCTCGTCTGTCTGTCGCATTTCAGCTCCACGGCAGAGCTCGGAGACCCCCGGGGGTCGAAGGTTTTTGCCCTTTCCACCTCTCCGGACCTCCCTCCTCCTTTCCTCCGTGCAAGGAATCCCTCTATCCCGCTCTATCTCTCTCTCTATCCCGCGTGCACCGTGCTCCGGTCCAGCATTTTTTTTTTGTTGCAAAAAAAGGGGGCTAAAAAAGGTCGTTTCTGTTTTTTTTCGTGGAGGAAAAACAGCCGAAAAACGTCTCTGGGGGAGAGAGGAAGAGAAGGAGGCACAAAAGAGGTGAGTTCGCGTCTGCCCTGCATGTCAGGAGCGAGCTGGGATCATGATTTTTCAGGTTATAATTTTTGGTTTTTTGCTTTGAACTTCCATTCATCGAAGGCGCGCACGCGGGGGCTGCAACATTGTAGCGAAGACGCTACGATTGTTTCATGTTTTTCTTTGATCTTTGTTTTTTTGTTATTGTTTCTTTTCATCTAAAGTGCCTGTAATGTTACAGTGTAGCGTGTCTTGGGTCAGAAACAGTGCTGTTTCTGTGGTGTTGTTTTTTGACCTTCCTGCACCTCCGTAGCCTGAGCAGGGCAGGTTTTTGCAGAACCTGAGTGATCCAAAATTAAAAAATAAAAATAAATACACCAACGCCAGCTTTCTGCTGGTGGAACGTTGTGGAGCTTGACGCTTGGTCTGAATGTCCTGGAGAGCAGGGGCTCTTTTCTTTCTCTCCCAGAGCTCCCTCTCAGGGTAGAGTTCAAGTTTGTGTCGAAAGGTTAGACAGACCTGCTGCAAATGGCTCCCTCTGAAGATTTATGAACCAGTGACCTACAAAAGCAAAAAAAAAAAAATTAAATATAGGCCGGGGGGGGGGACACACATATGCACACTCTCACACAGGAGCTTCATTGTGATTCTCCATGTGTTTAGTGGCAGGTAAATGTTTACTATAGCAAAGACATGGGCTGCAGGACCTTCAGACAGAGACTCTTCAGAGCTGATCATCATCTCTCACAGGGGTTTAACCTTCATCTGATGTTCAGATTTACTACCATCCTTTATTCTTGGGGTCAGATTTACTAACATCCTTCATTCTTGCAGTCGATTTGACCAAACCTGCTGAAAATAATGCTTGAAATTTAAGTCGCTACCCAAGTTTTTGTGTCAAGAACTCTAAATTTCTTTGTTGGCAACCTAAATAGTGCTGTTTAAATAAGATATACATGTAATAAAGCCCCCACGGTGCAGGGGATATCTTGTAATGCCCCCGCAATGTGAGAAATATCAAAGTTCCTATTGAAAAATGTTTTCCCTCCCCCATGTCAGTGGTTCTCACACTGCTACAGGTCTGATTATGTTCAGTTATGGCTCTAAAGCAGAGGGACGTTTATTGATAGTTTTATAATTGCATATTACAGCATATTACCCTCAATAACATCTAAAACAACCAAATGAAATGTGTGTAAAATGTTATTTCTTATGTTTTATGTGGCTAAAACAGCCTAAGCCAAAAGTGAAGACTGTCTAATTGGAATGTACCTACCTCTTCTCATACTGGACATTTTTACTTTAGGGCTAAAATACCTGCATAACTGACTGACTTTTCTGAGAAATGTTACTTTGTTAGAGACGCAACGATCCAATATGAGCTACCAGATGAGTGTTGGTATCAGTGCTGGCCTTATTAAGCCGATGAGATGTTCTCCAGACGGGACTGAATCCACATGTGGTTGTTTCTTCAGCACAATCATTATAAAGTAGTAACAGTGCAGCGTACTTTGCACTACATTTATTCCTTCGCTTCTTATTTTTCTCTCTCGGAGTTTGGAAGTGATGCGTAGGTTCAGGTTACACATGGAAGATTGATCCCAAGCACTTTCCGCACAGATTTTAAATTCAAGAAGGAAAACAGCACTGATATCAGATTGCTGGAATCGAGAAAAAGTGTGATGGGTGTATCCCTACTTTAGTGAAGATTATAAAATTGCATATTACAGCGTCCTCAGTATCATCCAAAACAACTAAAAAAAAAAAAAAAAAAAAAAAAAAAAAAGTTAAACTTTCGTATACGTTTTACGCACTGACCCCAATGGACACTGATGCGAACAAAATGTGTACAGGACATTGGAAACACATCATCATGTTAATTTTGTGTTTACCCAGTTGTTTAGGAAAACAATTTACCTCATTAAATTAGGAAAAGTCATTTAATGTGAAGCAAAAAAGATATAGGTTATTTATTTAGACATGAAACGTCGAATGGGGTCAAATTGACCCCAAACGTTAAAAGTGGTGTGTGTGTGTATGTATGTACGTATATTTATATATATATATATCTGTATAATGTGTGTCTGTGTGTGTGTGTGTATATATATATACACACACACACACACACACACACACACACACTATATATATATATGTATGTATGTATGTATGTGTGTATGTATAATTTAATGGTAATATCAATATAAGACCCCCCTGGAAACTAGCGGCTGTCCTTCTTTCCCTCTCGACCCGGTGTCTGTGCAGGTGAGCGGGGGGCTCAGGTGAGGTGCTAGCGGCGGGTGTTGGAGGATGCCTGCAGTGCCGGACGGACCTGCTGCGTACTGACCTGCCCATGCCCCAGCCAGCGGAGCCATGGCGCGCAAAGGCTCCTCCCAGGGGAAGGTGACCATCTCTGTGGACGAGTACAGCTCCAATCCCACCCAGGCCTTCACTCACTACAACATCAACCAGAGCCGCTTCCAGCCCCCGCACGTACACATGTGAGTGCCTCTCGCGTCCTCTGCCGGGACCCTTCTGAAGGGTTTCTGTAATTGGCAGGTTGACCTGATTGATTCGATTGATTGAAAGAACGGACATCTGGCTGCTTTTGTGGCGTCCACCTGGCGGCCCCCGACTCCTGCTGGGGTTCGTTTGTCATTGTCGGTGAATGAGGTGGAGTTTTAGGTGGTGTTTTTGGGCTAAAGAGTCATTGATCTGTCTTTCTGTCTCTTTGTCTATCTGTCTGTCTATCTCTCTGTCCATCTCTGTATCTGTCCATCCATCCATCTATGTATCTATTTGTCCTTCCATTTATTCTTTTATCCATCTGCCATCTATCCTTCCATTCATTGATTGATAGACAGATTGATCAATCTGTCCATTCGTCCATTCACCCACCCACCGATCCATTCATCTATCTATCCATCCACCTATCCATCCATTCATCCATTGGTCGGTCTGTCGGTCTGTCGGTCTGTCTATCTAGCTATTCATCCATCCATCCATATATAACAAATAACTGCTTGTAGTTCAGATTTAGTTCGATGTAAAACTGAAGTTCAGTGCTGGGATTTTCTGTACTGTATTTCTGCCTTTTTTCCATAGATTTGCATTCATTTCTGCGTATTTTAAATTTCATATGTCTTGAATGGCAGATGAAGCCTAGTCCCAGAGATTTACCCTCAGGAGGCGAACCTGGCAGGGCTAAACGTGAACTACTATAAATAAATAATACGATCCGCTTTTAATTTTGGCCTTTTGTCTGTAAAAACCCAACCCATTACATCTGCTGGTACAGCACCAGAACTCAAGACGTTGGGCTCCACCTTTTGTGCCCATTGTCCTCCCTAACGATAATGAAGATGTTTGGGCATGTGCGGCGGAAGGCCGCCGCCGTGTTCCTGTACTTATTAACCAGGGGAGGGTCAAAGGTTGGTTCAGTTGATTAGCCCTTTAACAATGGCTCTTTGACCTGCGGGGCAGAGCTCAGCTTTCAGTGAGGTGGCTATTGACTGATGCTGATGATGGTCTAATGAGGGGCGTTGGGATGGAGAAGAATGGAGCAGGCTGATTAGCCCAGACCTCCACAGCCTCCAGTGGGACCTCACTGCACAATTAAGGGCTCAGGAGAACAAGGGAGACGGAGAGAGATGTCAAAAAGCGCGACGTTTTTGATAAAGCGTTTGTAGTAGCACATAGGAACCTGGCTTTGAATGGAAAGGAAAAACCCCTTATGGAAAGAACTGGGGGAGAAGATGCAAAAGAAATCTGAATGTGCCATAAGTGGCACCGTAACGAAACCTTTCTATAAGAGAAAATAAGAATATACTGAAGTTTGATGTACATTAATGTAGGACGATTTTCATTCTGGGCAGTTTGTATTGCCCCATTCATAAAAGGGCAGTTATAAAGAGGAAAAGTGGGTTTAAAACTCCACTCAGTGTCAAACTGGTTTTGACCGTCTGGTGAGAGTAAAGTGGGTACAGATAAAATGTGCCATTTAGCGTCACTTTATAACGTATCTAGGCCATAAAGTGGCACTGTAACAAAACCTCACACACCTGTAGTAATACTTTTATTGGAGGAAGGAAAAATGTTCTGAACTTTGATGTACATTATTGTAGTAAGATTTTTTATGTAATTTGGTCCTTTTGTATTGCCCCATCCATAAAAAGTGTGAATTTATGACTCCATTCAGTGACAAACTGTTCGAATAAAGCAGTTGTGGATAAAATAAACCATAAAGCATCACTTTATAATGTATCAAGGCCTAAAGTGGCACTGTAACAAAATCATACACACCTGTAGTGCTAAATTTATAGGAGAAAGGAGAAATGTTCTGAACTTTGATGTACTTTATGGTACTAAGATTTTATTTTATGTCATTTTGGCCTGTTTGTTTTGCCCTCTCTTCAAAAAGTGTGAGTTTACGGCTCCATTCAGTGACAAACTGTTTGATTTTGACTGTTCGGTGTGGATAAAATATAGCATACAGCATCACTTTAAGGCCATAAAGTGGCAACGTAACAAAACCTCACACACCTGTAGTGCTAAATTTATAGGAGAAAGGAAAATTATACTTGCGTTATTTTAATAAGATTTTGTTTTATGTAATTTTGGGCCTTTTGTATTGCCCCCTCCATAACCAGTGTGAGTTTATGACTTAGTTCAGTGATAAACTGTTTGTTTTTGACTGTCTGGTGCGAATAAAGCAGGTGTACCATACAGCAACACTTTATATCATTATCAAGGCCATGAAATGACCTCACATTTACTTGATATCTAGTATAATAAGGGCAGGCTGACCTGGTGAAACTGATTTTTTTTTTTCTGTGAATCCTGGCAGCACTGCAGGCCTGTGCCTGTTGCTAGTAGCATGAGACAGACCACACCTTTACCAACCGATCAAAGTCCTTATACTTTTGACAGGTCAGCAACATTTTGCCTTTGGTCTTTACTTTGCAGTTTTAATGTCATGTAAACATAGAAGTAAAATTTGCCCACAGAGACACTGGCTCTCCTTTTTATTATGGGACTTTCTTGGATTAACTTGAATCACATTGCAGTATTGATTGTTTTTCCCAGCATTAAAAAAATGTATCCCCCTGTGAGGAGTGTAATACAAGAACATCGTCTTCACTGTTCTGTAATGTCTCGGTTTCATTATTTTGAAAGCTTTTAATGAAAATATAGATTGATAGTTATAGTGGCTGTTATAGGACTGGGCGATACCGCAAAAATATATCTCGGTAACTTCAATATATCGAAATTTCACAATGCATGATGTCGCCGTGTTTATTTTTTATGACTTCTGAGAAGTTACCAGTGTTCTCATATTTAAAAATATCACATTTATGGCATTTGGCGGACGCTTTTATCCAAAGCAATGTACAGTTTTTGTGGATTACAGATGTAGGTAAATGTAGTGTTAGGAGTCTTGCCCAAGGTCTCCTATTGGTGAAGTGTGGTGAGCAAACCTCACACTCCTGCTTGGAAGGCAGTGATGTTATCCACTACTCTAACCAACCACCCCATCAAAAACTACATATATATGATTTATATTCATCATTTCACACAATTTGCTGCACTAAAATAAAGCAATTAGGGCTAATTATACTCTTATTGTCATGACCTATGCAGTCAGTCAGGGTGTTTTAAGTACTGACGGTATCCACCGTACACTCAGAAAAGCATATTGGGATATTGTGATATAATTTGCCACTATAATGACTAAAACTGTCCTGCGTAGCTGGCGAATATGACTCATTCAAAATAAGAAGGAAAGAATAAAACAGAGATTTGATTGTCATGTTGTTGAACAGTAGTCTGGGTGTTAGCGTGTATTAGTATTAGTATGTAAGATGATGATGATGATGATGATGATGAAAATCTGATCTTAACTCGCTGAAATGCTCCTCAGGGTGGAACCCATTCCCTACGATGCTCCAAAGCCAGCGGGTCACACACGTTTTGTCTGCGTCTCGGACACGCACTCGAGGACAGATGGCATCCAGATGCCGTATGGCGACGTATTGCTCCACACGGGCGACTTCACCGAGCTGGGCCTGCCGTCGGAGGTGAAGAAGTTTAACGACTGGTTAGGTGAGGACCTGCTGACCCTTTATATTTTTATTTTTTTACTGTGCGGAGTCCCAACCTTCAGCCTCACGCACAGTCTGTAACAGAATACACTCTCAAAAAAGGAAAAAGCAGGACTGTGCTTGGAAAGGTGAACTAAAATGATACCTGTTTATTCTCTTGGTGTGAAGCAGTGAGCCTTTGAGCTCAGGTGGGTTCTGCTGTACCAGAGCTGCTAATGAATAACAATTATTTCTTCCATTGATTAACTATTATTCATTGAGCGTTGGATGACTAGTCGAGAAATTAAGGCTTTTTCTGTTTTCTCTACTTTGCACTGTTGGAGAATCGCCCTCGTCTCGATAAGCTTCTTTAATGGTTCAGTGAAACAAAAGTTAAAAACACCTGCAGTCTGCTGGAATGATCATCCTGTGGTTGCTATAGGGTGTTTTTTTTTTTTAATAAGTAAATGTCTATTTCACTCCATATAATGGACTGTGTGTGTCCAACACTGTGGCTCATTCTCATTTTATACAGAAATTAAATGCTAGGGATTTGTATAAACAAATTGTTAGTGATCTAACTTCCTTAACATTGTTCTAATAGTAAGTTAACAGAACAATCTGTGACTTAAGAAAGGGTTTTTAGATCTTTAAATAACAAGTTTGTGCATCAGCATCAACAGATGTCCAATATGTTCATATCGGCATTGCTCCAGAATTCCCATTTCCGTGAAATTATACAAAAGCTGTGTTAAACAGCAACTTTCCTTGAGTTCTTCTAGTTTTTTTTTTTTTTTTTTTTTTTGCTTACTGATGATAAGTGATCTTAAAATGACTTCTTTGTGCATGGAGGGTCTTCCCCTCTGTTGACTTGAGTAAATGTTTCTTCGTATTCAGCAGTTCAGCTCGTTTCGGGTGATTTCGATGCGTCAGCACTTACATGCTGAGACGTCAGTTTCAGCGATGATGTTGGTTCTAGGTACACGCCTACAGTATTGATGTTTTTTTCCCCTCATGATTTAGGATGCTGTATATGTAACTTGTAGCCACCGTGAACAACTGCTGTACTGACCGGAGAGCATCATGTCAAACCAAAACCACAGTCGTTTTGCTGAATGTGTAATGTTTTTGTATTCATTTTCTGTAAAAAAAAAAAAAAAAAAAAAGTCTCAGCTTAAGTCACATTGTATTGAAGCTTAATTTCAACACTAGCTTTGTAGTTATTTGGAGAGATTTTGGCGCATTTCTGTGGCGCACATGTGATTTGGCGTGAAAACTCGACAACATTCAGCTGGAATATCTGATATTTTGGACTCTTATTTAATGATTGGAGCTGTACTGCTTGAAACGCTTGATTGCTAAACAGCTTAAAAGGATTTAAAGGAATGCATTAATCTCAGTGTTTGGAGAATAACACATTAGAACTAACTTCAGAGGCCAAAGGTGCAAATCTGGCTAATACTTAATACTTCATAAATTGTACTGGCCGGATACTGAACCACTCATTTTCTCAAATTCTGTGAGTGAGCACATGGAGTTACCCAGCTCCCATCTTTACTCATTCTTATACTTTACCTTTATACAGCACATGCATTGTCCAGCTATTTCAGTTCCTCTAACCCACTTGAGGATCACGTGCTGATGCTGGTTCATTCAGTTCTAACTGAAAACAAAACAAAGCAGCCGATGACCAACAGTGTACAAGTCTACTTCATTCTTGTGACAGAGGTACCATGTACTGTGCTAAGTGTTTTTTTCTACCAGATGCATTATCAGTTACTCTACTATTTTTCCAATAATCAGTTTTTTAAAAAAGGCCAAATGTTAAAAATTGACTTCACTGAACACAAGCGACCCATAATTTTTTAAAGAATGCAAGCTATTTCAACACTTTAATACTAAAAAGATGGACTATTAAGCTGTTGAAAGCACTTAAAGGACTCACATTCTGCATTTTTCTTATTTTTTTCCCCTTTTGATATTTGTAAGGTTTTAAGTACCAAAACAGTCCTTGTTCATTTTTGCATGATTATTTTACAGCCTGTTTTTATCCCTGGGAATTAACTAGGCTTTTGTTGCCATATTTTTAAGACTGACGTATGTAAATGACCTCAACTGACTGCCTGTTTTTATAAAGCAGTCCCACCTTAAACACTCCTCCTAACTTTAGTGTGAGTGGATGAGAATGAACTGTAAAGGTATTGGCTTTACTGACATCTCAAAAATGGAGAAAAAAAAAAAAAAGAATTCAAATCAGGCTGTTTTTTTTCTGATTAGTTTCCATATACACTATATGGACAAAAGTATTGGGACTTTAATGACACTGCATTCAAACCTCTTTACTTTAATATGGAGTTGGTCCCCCTTTGTAGCTATAACAGCTTCCACTCTTCCTGGAAGGCTTTCCACAAGATTTTGGAGTTTCTGTGGGAGTTTGTGCCCATTCA
>JBBPCZ010000034.1:11162376-11176719 GCA_037974445.1 Brycinus macrolepidotus
TATATATATACACACACACACACACACACACACACACACACACACACACATATATAACGCAAGTACATTTATTCATTTCACAGACATTCTTAATCCAAGAGGCTTACAACTGAATCATGTTACAGATGTAACCTAATGTCACGTTAGGAGTCTTGCCCAAGCACTGTTATTGGTGAAATGTGGTGAGCTTGCCTGGGCAGGGAATCAACCCCCAGTCTGCTGTGTGGAGGTATTAACCACTTCACTATTCTAGCTGCATTAAAAAATACACATTATAACACATATAGTACATTTTTTTTTACAATAAAATTAGATTTGGAACCTACTTTCCTTCATTTTCTTGTTATGGTATCTCATTCTATCTTCTTATATTACGTATTCTTATATTATCTCATTATATCTTATATATTATCGTATATATAATATATAATGCATTTTCCCCAAAACTCAACTCAGGGTGCGCTGCCCCCCTACAGCGGGTCCTGGGGGTGTGGTGTTTAACATGTGGTGCTGTTTCTTTGCTGTGGTAAACAGAATCTATGAAAAATGTGGTGCCGTCGCTCTCATACCGTAAACCCTTTAATCGCTGAAAACACAACAAAATTGGGAATAATAACACTTATCGGTAACAAGTGCAAAAAAGGGCCGGCACTGTCACTCAGCGGTGGAAGCCTCTAACCGACCTCCTTTTGTGTCATTTCTTTCTTCCAGCGGGATTCGGCTGAATGAAGCGCACATAAAGCCCCGGCTAGGTCCCCACTTGAAAACACACTGGTCGCTCGGGCCTCGTCTTGTAAGACAATATCGTTTTGTTTTGGGGCCTGCAGCTGGGAATCAAATGACCAGTGAAATCTGACGGCTGGTGTGTTATTTCACGCCAAGGGCGGCAACTGGATGTATTTATTTTCGCACAATGGAGACGCAGCCAGGCCAGGAGCTCTTTCATTTCCGTCCACAGGGGTGTTCGCTCTCCGGCGGAGCGCAATTAGAAGCCCCGTCACCTCCCCAGCCGGCCCGCCCCAGCCAGGGAGCGCCTCCGGCCTCCGCCGCTCCTGACACTGATCCTATGGAGAGCCCCTCCTCATGCAGGAGCGTCAATTAAGACCCCACACTGACTCCATTTTACTCCTGTTTTTATACATAGCCGCCTGATTCAAGGCTTTTACAGGCAACTGTTAAAGGATCGAAGAAAGGGAAAGCATCGGTATATCATTACTATTCATGATTTTTCTTCAGGACTTTGCTTTAACGTGAATGTACTGCCCTGAAATGCTAACACTGCTAGCAATGAATATTATAAAAAGCCTAGGAATGAATGAAAGACCAGCATTGATCTCAAAGTGTGTTTAGTTTATTATTGGTAGCTTGGAGGTGAAGCTTTGGGTTGGCATTTTCAGAAGAACATGAGCTTGTTTGGCTTTATCCAAATTAGCAAATTAGCAATTTGGCTAAGCTATTCTCTTAAAGCTGCACGACGCAGTGAATATCCCATTAAAACAGGCCTGGGAGCAGCGGATGAAGACAACTCAAAGGAACGTTTGTCTGCTGTGATATTATTTGAAATTCTGAGCTATAATGCTATCCATAGGTTTGCAGAGGCGGGTGAGGGGGCGTAGGAGCTGGAGTTTCCTGCTCAAAGACAGCGCTGCCGCTTTCTGACAGGTGCCGGTTGGCATCGGGGGATCTCAAGTTGCGGCGCGTTATTGTGTGTGAGCTGTGCGGGGGTGTGCTGTACTGCAGGCTGCTTCATAACCCCAGAGTACAGTAGCCTGAAACTTACAGAAGAGGATTACAAGAAACCGGGGACTTTGTGTGCTCTCGGATTTTTATTGTAGCATCCATTTAGGTGTTCAGGTCCAGAAAGAAGAAGGAAGTTTCAATATAGTTTTGTTTATCTTTACTATTTCAATATAAAGCTTCTTTATTTAAAGACCACTAGTTGCCATGACTTGTCTGTATTAAATCAACCTTGCAGATACACTTGTTAAACTGTGTAAATCCACCCACCAAGCGTGGCAAGAGCTTTATGACATGCTGCACACATTTTTATTGTTGAATTCAACCTCACCCCCCCCAACCACCACACTGCCCACCAATCAGCCTTGAAAGCTTGATCGCAGCCAAATAGCCACTTGTCAGTTTTGTGGACACAGATTAAGCCTAGTCTAGCACTAAATTACACTGTCAATGGGGATCCTCAGCTGATGATCCTTTTTAGTCTAAACAGAACCTAATAGCCTCGTGTCCAGTATCGGGATTAAGACAGTTCCTGTTTCACGCAGCGTTCATGCATAAGCCTGATGTTGGCGTACATCTGTTGATTTCATTTATATAATCTTAGTATCATGACTTTACAAGAGTTGGGTTACACTGGCTTAAATAAAAAAAAGATATGCACATATATGCATCGGAAATGCAGTCTCAAACCCATCGAATTAATGTAAAGTTATGTATTACGTTATATTATGTGGTTATTCTGTAATTATCATGTAATTACGTATTAATTACTATGTTATAAAGCTCCAAATGTCAACAATAACTTCTTAACAGTTAATATTATTTTCACAATATAAGCAGCAAATGAACAAGACTCTCAGAGAGGTCAAAAATAGCCAAGGTACAGTCCTGACATTTGACCCGGTGGTAGGAAAGCACCTGCTCTGCATCGTTTTCTCAGAACAGCTCTGATATGTCCCATAGCTGATAATGTGTAATGCACTAATATTCCAAACAAACACCCCGTGGCGAGGCTCCCGGCGCCGGTGCGGGAAAGCAGCCGGTCACAGATCCACCCAGCCGCGGCCACCCAGAGCCACGTCCCCCACCGGGCTCACTCTGATCTCTTTAGACACGGGGGAATATTGGGCTGCTCGGCGTGCGCTGTGCTCAGTGACATTTCAGCACAGCGCCGCAGATACGGCGGTGAACACGGCTCTACATGGCACCTCCATCGCAGAGAGCCAACGAGAAGGGAGAGAGATGGGGTGGGGGGGGGTTGGGGGGGGGCAATTGGACAGGGCAAAGGGGGCATAGAGAGGAAGAGGTTTTAGATTTAACAGGTTTTTATTGTACCAGTGTAATACAATAAAGCACAAACTGCTGACTACCACAATTCAGTACTACTTTTACATCTCATATTAAAACAACTGGACACTGACATCAATATACAGACCTGAGAAGAATACACCATTATTGCAGTAATGTATATATAATGTATATAATCTGTGGGGGTTGGTAAATATATTATCCAGTGGTGAGTTGATACATGCATGTATGATATTTTCATTTTTACATAATTTGAGAATACCAGCTGCTGTTTCCAACATTTCATGATGGACCAATAGAAATGGTCCAAAATGACATTACAAACACATTTTTTACATTCATTTACATTTAAAGTTCATTTCCTTTTACTAACCTTTGATTCAAGTTCTTGTAAAGATGTTTAATTTGAATTTATTTTGGACCATTTCCATTGGTCGGTTTACTAATACTGACACAGTATAAAGGGCAGCTGGAATTTTCAAATTAGGCATTAAAATGGTGAAAAGGGTCTGAAGTACTTTTGAAGCACCTTTAAAGGCTTAATTTTTTTTTAAGTAACTATATTCTGAATATTTTCTTTCCAAAACATAACATGAACATTATGAAACACTCTTCATGACTTTATTTTGAATATTATTATCATTATGTTATCATTATTACATTATTATTACATGCCAGCTCAACCTGACACACCTCCCACTTCCTGCAAATCACTAAAACTACATTAGCCCTCTTCCCTGACTGCATTAAACAGAAATATTTTGAGACCTTTTTTTGCGTTTTTCTTTGCAAAAACTGCAAAACTGAAGGAGCTGCGATCAAAAGGACACCTTTAATTCCAAAGAATGGACTTGGAACTGAGTGTTGAAGTTAAAGTTGAAGTTATTAAAAATTATAAAGCAGTGACAGCGGCTACATTAAGAAAATAATCAAGTTTTTTAATACTTGAATATATTTAGACTTGCATGATTTGAAATCTTCCTGAAAAATGTTCAGAACAAGGCTGAAGAAGAGTGAGATGTTCCTGAATAATCACACTGCTGGCGGTTCACTCTCAGGATTGCCAAAATACTTTCTCTGTCTTACCAACTTGGCCGTCTATCAGAAAGAGAGTTAGATAAGGAGAAGTTCAGAGGGAAGCTACATCTAGCTAAAGATAAGCGTGTGAGGAGTTGGAACCACAGCAAACATTACAAATGGATTTATATTCAACCACAAGGATGGTGTGGGATAATTGAAATCAAGGTCATTGAGATTGATGTGATCTTCTCTTTAGGCCTCCTAGTGGTCATTCCACTGGAGTGGAAACTGATTTGTTAGATGTTTATAGTAATATAATCATATACAGGACTGTGCAAAAGTCTTAGACACCTATTCAAGTTTTCTGAAGCCTTTTATTTCAGCAGTGGGTTTCTTTCTGCCAGCAAAAACACAAGAGAACATGAGAATAAATGCAAACAAACAAGAAAACAGTAAAAAGTATCAAGACTTCCATTTTTTCCAAACAGTAGCTGGTTAGAAGAACGCAGGCTTGGTTCCAGATTTCTGCTCTGTTCCTCCAGTCATTGTGTGGATTTATAAAATTCCTTAATCAACACATCTAATTTAATCTAATGAAGTAAAAAGAACAGCCCAGGTATCTGATGGAGCTACAAGTAATACTGGGCTTCCATGAGGAAAGAGGTCTGGAAATTGGTATGAGAACACTTTTCCATACATAAAACCACTATTTACTGTGTTAATGTTATTTCTGTTTTTTGTAATATTAGTGTTTTAACACTAACTTAACACTACTGCCCATCAGTAAACAGCTTTTAAGTATTATTTTCTCAGGTGCCTCAGGTACTTTTGCACAGCACTACATAATGTTTTAGCTCAAATGACAATAATATGGAATTAAAACATTAAAAAATCATAAAATGTAATAAATCATAAATTGTGAAAAAGGGTTTAAAAAAGGCAAAATGCTGTTTGCCGCTCAACGCTATTCCTCAATAAAATGCTGAACATGAAAATCTGTGTTCTACAGTGTGGGATGTTTGGGTGTTTTGTGTTTTGTTGAGTTCTGCCTGTGTTTTTGTGCGGTCGCACACTGTAAAATCTGGAGAGGGTCGAAGCTAATTTGTGGTGTTAGTGATCTGATCTGATGATAAACATGGCTTTTATTGATGTTAACTCATGGTAGAATTCACACTGCAGTTTCATAATACACCTTACAAAAACACAGCTTGTTTACTTATATTTAACAAAAGGATAGCAAATATTCCTTAGAAATCTACATTTTTAATACCTTTTGAGTGTTTAAACTTGATTTTTTATCAAAGCAGTATTTGTAAATGATACAATCCATGCATTGACTCAAACTAACTTTTTGAATCATTCTGAAGTGGGGAGATTTTGTTTTGAGTTTATGATGCATCAAAAAATAAAACTTTAGGTTGAATGACAATATTTCATATCACATACAGTTATGAAACCTCTTTCAACCAGTTATGCCCACACACACTCACACACTCACACACACACACACACACACACACACACACACACACACACGCACACTGACTTCACCTGGTTCCCATACCCAAGATACAACCTCATCAGTGCCCCCCACAAGCCCTAACCCTCCCCCATGGCGTGCCTCATGCTGCTGTCTCTTCAAAGCATGGGAGCGGGCGCTCTGGCCAGGCCGGGCTTTGATCCCAGCGTGGGCAGCAGGTTTGCTGGAGGTCAGAGGCCCAAACGGCCGGCCCTCGGCCCCCTCGCTCACCTGGGCTGGGGAAGGTGCAGCTGGGCCGGGGGGCTGAAGGGGACGGAGTGGGCCTTCTGTTGATGGATGGCTGGATGAACACGCCCTGCCATCATGTGCCCAGAGCACCTGCCGCGAATCTTTACATCCCTGAGCTCAGAGTCCGGCCCGGCCTGCCATTCGCCCAGTTACCATCACAATCAGTATCACGTTTATATTTACCAGCTCGGTTCCTCACTCAGACCACTCGCATTCCGCATGAATTTCCTCTGGGATCAACAAAGCGTTGTGATTCTGATTCTGATTCTGCACGACTCAGTTGCACATGATTAAAATATGTTACATTGACACAATTCTACTGCAGGAAGTAACATTTATTCATATGCAATGAATTGAATTCATAGCATTTTTATTTTAACTTTATTGTAGCTGCTGAATAGCTTTAAGATTGATAAGTAAATAATAAGCCTGCAGATTAGGGGGTTAAACTGTGTGTGAGTTGATCTCTGTGTCTTCAAATTCCTCATGGATATTAATATTAACTGCGTTATTAGTAACTGAACTGCTGACTTCTCAGGTTTTTATTTAGAAATGTATTCGCAACAATACTGTTGGAAAACAAGCCTATATTTTAAGGGGTTAGTCGACTTTAGTATTGTCTTTTTTCTTTCTTTTTTTTTTTCTATGTGTGTTCTTAGTGGGGCCTCTTGTAGACTTCCTTAAACTGCAAGATTGTCTTATCTAATCTTATTATTAGTATTTAATCTTAAAGAGAAATAACAGATTTTTCTATGTTTTAGCATTATTCAGGGATTCAGATGTAAACATTAAGTCATTCAGAGTGCAACTGATGTGAAATAACTGTCAGTGTGTAGAGAAGTTTACCGAGATTTCTTGACAATTGTGGTTATAGTCAATGTCTAGAACACAAATATGGCCATTTTATTAACTACACAGTGAGCCTACGTGTCTTTTCGGTTTTATTTGCTATTTTGCCATATGATACACGCTGTATACTTCTCCACCCCGTATGCAGGGTGGACCAAACATTTGCCTCAAACCAATCAAAAACCAATACATACACAACCTTTTTGTATTTTCACTTATTTGTAATGGAGCTTTTAGTGGCGGACGTCTGGTTCCATTCACCACCACTGTAAACAGCATGATGCATTTCACACCAAACCAGACTCTGTTTATTTCTTAACAATTTAATTATGATAGACATTAAAATGTCTATAAATAGAATAAAAACATACTGCAGTTCCACTTTAAGACTATAAGATTGCTAATATATTTAGTAATATATTACTAAGATATTTTGAAACCAGAATATTATAGGCCCTCATATGGAAATTGTGGGCCTACATATGGAGTTCAAAATAATAATAATAATAAAAAAGCAATAAATTAAACTGAAATGGAATACATTCAACTAATGAGAATGATGTAATGGGTGAGAACAATCTAATCTTATCTAATAGAAACTAAAACGTTCCCGAACAGGAGTAGGCTGAGACGTGTCCAGCCCTCTACCTGCCAGTGAGAGTTCGGTCGTCCACCACGTTGGCCTGCGATTTTTCTGTTTGCTGTCTTGTTAAACCACTGGTGTATAATTGGTTGCTTGAAACCATGTAATTTGCTCCAGTGCGGTGAGTGACTAATGCAGAAAAGGGCTCACGGTGCGAGTGCGGGCCTTCCTTTCCTCCGATATTGGGATAAAAATGCTGCAGCAGTGAAAAGAGCAGCATCCGAACGTGCTCGGGTCCACACAGGGGTGAAAAATAGGTGAGAATGAGAGCAGCTGTCACAAACACACACAAACACACACACACATACACAAACTGCAGCTCCACATAAGATCCAGTAGCACTCCCAGGTACTGTAACGTGTCTCTAGGTGGCAGTGTTGTCATGTGCCCCAAACAATCCAGGACCATCTTCAGCTTGGAAGCTCCAGAGGCCCAGATCTATACAGCCTCTTATTATAAAGGCAGTGAAGCACAAAGCAATGAAGTCTTTCATTGATCACACACATCACACTTTTTTTTTCCCCTCTTCGTCTTCTTCTTCTTCTCCTTCTTCTTCTTCTTCCCTTGCTCTCCCTTCTGTCTTCTTTCTCTCGAAATCTTTTCTTCTTCTCCTGTCACGGCTAATATTCACCTTACTCAGTGAAGCAAATTGCTGACACCTTTTTAAGAAGTGACAACTGTGTATATTTCATGATCGCAAATTCCATTTTCATATCAAGCGGAGAGGAGAATGCAATTTTCACTTCATTAAATCGACACAGGGACTTCGGCAGGTTAGGGCACTTAGAGGCTGAAAGGGGTTTTAAGACGCACTAATGCTGTCAATCCGCCCGGCGTCTACATACTTAACGAAAGAGTTGGCTCGCAAACTTTCTAATTAGGCTTAAAAGTGAAGAAAGTGGAGCGCGCCGCCATGAAAAAGTCCATAATTGCACAAAGACAGTGCGTGCTTTTACATTTGCGGTGCATTCGAGCATGCTTACAGGCCTGTGTGTACATGTACGTTAAAAAGTCTCACGCTTTCTCCCTTTCTTTGCACAGATTTTTCAAAATTTTGAGATGTAAACCTTGTCATTCAGACTGGCCTTGATGTGAAGTGATTCAGTGGAGAGAAACATGCTGAGATTTCTTTACAGTGGTGGTGATAGTACGTGTTTACCACAGAAATATAGCATTTTTTAAACTAAACACTGAACCTACACATCTTTGCAGGTTTTATATGTAATGCTAATGTGGGGGAAAGTCTTTTGAACAGGCTATTTTACCCTGTGTGTATTTCTCCACCCTGTATGGACACACGCAAATGGTGAGTTTGTCCCTTTTTGGGCAGCTTTGGACAATTTGGACAAGATAAACACGAAAATAATACAAAGCAAATCCACATAATTGCCTGTTAAATGCCGCCAGATTGCACGAATCAACTGTCACACGTTTGTCAAAACACATCTGTCCATCTGTTGACAAGCACTCTCTCTCTCTCCCTCTCTCTCTCTCTCTCTCTCTCTCTCTCTCTGACTGACAGGCCGAGAGAGGTGCTGAAGTCACCCCTCCATTCAGCACGCGGGCCAGCGCCCTTTCACACCTCCCCCCACTTCAGACCTGTTTGTGCCTAAACACTGACAAGCAACCAACACAATACCATTCTGTCTACCCCCGTGCTGCTACACACACACATACACACACACACACACACACACACACACACACGCCCCCACTCACATACACCCACACCCCACACTCTATCCAAACGGAAACATTAATGCGAGAGGACAGCGCAACAAAAGTGTTAACTGATTTTAACTCCTCTCCCCGACGCGTCGAAGCACACCATTACAGACACACACACTCACACACACATGAACTGGTGCACAGATATGATGGACTAAGCCTGAGAAAGATGAGAGAATACATGACAACATAATAGAAGCCGATGCATGTCAATGCAATATGATGGAATATGGGACTGATTTGATGGTAAAGTGGTAAAGTGGTGAAGTGTTTAGTCAGGGCTGCACAGGGCTGGAGCTGGAGCAGAGGCTAAAAACAAACAGCAAAGCTAAAGCTATAGCATTTAGCAGGCCTTTATATCTGTGAACTGGCCTGAGCCATGTGACCTCAGGTCCTACAACGGCAATCCTGAGTAAACCACTAGTCGAACCACTCTTGGGCGCCAAACCTGCGACTCCCTAAAGCCGTTTCCGTACGGAGCGTGAGGTAATATAAGCCACGGCAGGGGAGGGGCTGAATAGCTGATGAAGCTAATCTGAAATGCATTTCATTTCCATTTGGGGGATAAATAATCTCCCCCATCGACCTCTCCTAATCCTGGCTTGGCTCGAGAGAGAAAAGCGCAGAGACTAAAGGTCAAGAGATGCCAAAATGCCACAGATCTGTCAGTCTGATGCTAATATTTCAGTACTTTTCAAATCGACGTACCTGTCTCTCAGGTGCTCGCATGCCTGAAGGCTCCCTCCCACATGGGGCAGCCCACTGAGGAGGGGGGAGATGATGTTCCTCACGAGTCCATTTCATGAAGATTTTGACCTCTACGAATGTAAATATCCATCCGAGTGCTAAGAAATGTCTCACAAGATCCCAGCTGATAGCCCTACCTGACCTGCCTGGAGAAGTTTTAACCAAGCGAGCTTCTCTCTGAGCTCCAGTAGGAGCTGTAGCCATGCACCGCCAGGACCGGGGGACGTATATATAGAGGGCCCACCCCGACGGCAGGACGCACCGGCACACCTGAATGGGCTCGAAGTGTGCCTAACTAACTGCACAGTGTGTGTCATGGTGTGCTCTGATTGCCTTATCGTCTCATTTATCACAGATGAATTGGAACCAGCCTTGCTGAAAGCTCCTTTCATTGTTGGGGATGAAAAATGGCGGCGGAGCTCCGTTCGCGCGAAGCCGAACGAGGGGGTCTCCGGGCAACCCCGGGCAGGCGACAGGATCAAGGTGAGTGGAGAGAGAGAGAGAGAGAGAGAAATAGAGACAGAGAGGGAGAGAGGAGAGAGAGAGATAACAGATATATGACAGTGAAAAGCAAGATTATGTCAGCTTCACAAGTCATCGAGCAACAAGTCATCGAGCAAAAGCCATGGCGCTTAACAACGATGCTTGGCGCTAACCAAGTGCAGGACCATGTGAGCACGCTTCCGCCAGGCATAAAAACCCCCTGCCTGGGCCACGGGCGGCAGCCTCCAAAAAGCGTGAGGTGAGTGTGTGTTTGATTCTTTTTTACGCCCCAGGAAACATTCTGCACTCGCTGATCACAGACCACCCCCCACCTCCCCCAACACCACCACCACCACCAACGCTCACGGCGCTCAGAGGCCTCTTCCCCACAGTCTGGTGCATTGGTGCAAACGGCGTCCAAAATCACAGCCGTGATGGAAGCACTAAGTATGCAAAAAAACAGAAGAAGTGCACTGGCTGTGTTCAAAATCGCAGCGATAATTACACGTTCAGTGAAGATAGCAGACACAGCCCAGTACCCTTAAATGCATCCTGTGCGTATGTGGAGAAATGTGGATGTGTCATCTGTCTATTTCATCATCTGTACGTAATGTTACGAGTTTTCTGCCATTGAAGCAGCCAGATTTCCCCTCAGGGATCAATAAAGCACATATATATATATATATATATATATATATATATATATATATGTCTGTCTGGTCTGTGTGTCCATCTATCTACATATGTGTCTCTCTATTATCTATCTGTCTGTCTATGTATTTATCTATCAATCAATCAATCTATCTGTCTATCTATCTATCTATCTATCTATTTATCTATCTCTCTGTTTGTGGACAGTACACACGTGTAGTAGCGTGACAGCTGTCTCTGCCGATGTTGACAGTGAGGTTGTGTTCAGGCACCGTCCTGCTGTCCCTCAGGTGCTTAGCGCTTGTTTTCTTAAACATCGACGCCCATCTGAATTTGACTTTATGCAATGCTGAGGACAGTGACAGGCTCTCAGCTGAACTCACACGTGAGGCGTGTTTCTCCCCGGCTGCTGGGCTCTCCACTGATCCACCAAACTGACAGCACTGTCCTGAGGGGGCCCAGGACTGGCTCCACAGACTGACAACGCAAAGCCCCAGGCTGAGAGGAAGAAGCTTCTTCAACATATATGGACTAATGTTAGCTCCCTGCTTGACTATAATATATGTTAAAAAAAGTGATTTAAATTATGCAATATAAGTAAGATAAGATAAGACAACCCTCTATTAGTCCCATGGGTGGGACATTTGCAATGTTACAACAGCAAAGTGGCCAGAACATGCAGCATAACCAGCAAAAACTATACAATATAACAAAAAAATATAAGAAGAACTCTACACTACACTACACATATATATATACATACACACACACACATACACATATATATATATATATACATGTATATATACATATATATGTAGGGTTATGCACCTGACATTTGAACTGACAAGATAAGCTTTCTAGCTTGACATGTCTACTAAAAGAAGTTATAATGTATAATATATATGATAATAGAATTGCAATACAACTTGCACAATAACTGCACAATCCAAGCCACTCTACAGACCATTTGCACTATATGTACACATTCTGTATGTATATTGTTATTTGTTTATCTTTTCATATGAGGAGGAGTTGCACACTGAATCTAATTGTATAAAGCAATTCAAATCAATTCAGTGCTGGAGATTTGGCTAGCTGGTCTATAGGGCTGCAGTCATGAAGCTGCCAGAGTTTACACACCGCAGTCTTTGGGTAGAGACTCTCGCTCACAGCAGGGGAGCAGGAGAGGGTCTCGGGTGGGCCTTTCTGTAGAGGTGGTCCAGGATAAAGAGGTGTGAACGGTGCACCTGAATGATGCTTTAATTGTGTGGACGCAGGCCGTCACTGAAGCAGCCTGCAGGGGCCGAGGCTCGCTGTCCTCGAACGGCTCACGAGACACGGTCGCCTTTCAGCGCGGGGAAATCGGCATGCATTAAATATTCCGTCTGCAGGCTCTTCTGCTCGGGCGAGTGGATTGAGAGTGGATGTGAATTGTTAATGCCTTGCCGCTTCAGTTCACGCCTGCTGATTGATCAGCTCACAACTATATCTACTCTTTCTTCCATGAAATCTGGTGTTAGTGTCAGTGTGTGTGTGTGTGTGGATGTGTGTGTATGTGTGACAAGGAAAGAGCATGTATGTGTGTATGTGCGTGTTAGAATGTGTGTACGTATACATGTGTGTGTGAGGGATGAGGCAGGGAGGGTTCATCCGATTTCTGGTTAAATTGAGAGTGAAGGGGGTTCGCTGCGCATGTGTGATGTTTGTGTACGTGTGCGGTGTGTGTGTGTGTGTGTGGTACGTTGGGGCCCAGCCTCCACGCAGCATGGGTTCTAAAGGGGGGCATTCAGACGCACTCTCCTGATCATACGCTCCCTGAACTCCAATGGCGCCCAAATTGCATGGGCCGTGTTGGTCTTTCCCCCACCATATTCATATCCTTTACTGCGTGTGTATCCACTCCACCGCACACACACTGCAGGCTGGGCGTGAGTGTGTGCGAGTAGGTGGACAGGGGCAGAGCTAGAACACAGACAGGCCTGTTTGATTTCACACACATACACACACACACACACACATGTGTATGTATTCACACACATGCACACATACACACACACACACACAAACACACACTCAGCAAAGGGCTGCCTCATGAATAATACAAGGTACTGTACGTAGACGTGCAGGGTTCTAGTGGTGGGGGATAAGTGGATACTCCAGAGAGGATGTTTGCTGCTCATCATGGGCCTTACAAAGTCACAATTAGCTACTTAGCTAGTCTGATCAATTTCGGTATCATTTTCACATTTTGCCTTGTTCTAAAAATGTATTTTTCTAAAATAATTTTGAAAAATAATTGCTACAGTACCAGTCAAAAACTTTTGCACACCATAGCTTTAACCACTTATCCATTTATTTCATAAACTACAGATTTGTATTCTTGTTAAGCTTTGGAAAGTTGCTGAGTGAACAACTATAAATGAAAATATGTCAGACTTTCTTCATAGGATGAAAGAATCTGTAACAGTGCATGTCTAACATCCTATTAACTGGTTGTGTGATGCAGATTTAAATTCTAGACTGCCCTTTAACTTTAAATGCACTAGTTAACTGTTTCATTGAAACAGAATTGGTGGTCAGTGCTCTCCTCCAAGCATGTTGGGCTTTCCAATGACATTGCAATAGAGCAATGATGTGGAGTTTCATGTGAAGTATGTACTAGTCTTTGTCCTTCCAGTGTTGGTGGTACAGTTTGATAGGGGGTGTCCTAGCTAGTGGCTGAAATTGGTGATGACATAAAATTGGGAAAAAAATGATAAATAAATTTTACATGTGATTTTGGCTTACAGTCATCATTGCAATGCCGTTTTGTTTACTTTGTTATTAGCTTCAGGCATTGGGTTGTACAAAAGCAAACTACTACTACAATCCTGGGAGATTCGATACAGATCCGGCTACAGACTTCTGCTCAGTATATAGTATGGATAGCAGGAATTCTAGCCAGCAGAATAGCTAACCCATCTGAAGTCTTGTTCGTTTTAAAGGAGTGTGATCTCCAACTTGAGGAATTTCTTCTGTTCATCAGACCAAGGGTTTGCAGACACAGCGAATTGAATGAAACACTTGAATGTGCATGGAATAAATCAAAGAGCAGAAAGCTGCTCCACTTTCGACTGTAAAAAGAAAGAACCACAGCCATCATCTTCACATTATTCAAGCATGTCTAACGTTATAAAGCCTCCTTCAAAATCTCCATCACTGGATTTTCCCTCATCCAATATGGAAAGTGTGATAATCCAGAGAAATAGCCTGGACAAAGAAGACTCTTATTTTGAATTTTATATTCCTCTGGGAGAAGAAACATGGATCTAATAAACTTGGGTACGACATGTGTAGATGTATGATGGTGTGTATGAAGGTGTGTAGATGTATGATGGTGTGTATGAAGGTGTGTAGATGTATGATG
>JBBPCZ010000034.1:11194755-11216456 GCA_037974445.1 Brycinus macrolepidotus
GGAGGAACCGAGGAGGAATCTGGAACCGAACCTGTGTTCTCCTCACCAGCTCACACAATATCAACCACTTTTACAAATCTTGATAGTTTTTACTGTTTCTTGTTTGTTTTCATTTATTCTAATGTTAACTTTCATCACAGATTTAATGAATGGCTCTTTAGGGAAAAGTATTTTTTTCTATGCCGCTACCCATCAAACCCTTTGTGGCACCTTTTCATTTATTAAAGAGAGGAAAAACATAATTTCCTCACTTTTTTAAATAAAATAAGTTGATGCAATTCATAATAATGTTTAAAATTTCAAAATCCCTCCCTCCCCAGTCCATTCAGTCCATATGAAGAAAGTATAACATAAGGACAGGCCCAGTTTCATACTGAGAAATGTAAAATTTCTTGCTGCCTGCTTGGTTCTGACACAATAAAAATGATAAAATGATAAAAAAAAAAAAAAAAAAACAGCCAAAAAGCCCTGCACTGTCTCTACCACAGGAGCCAAACCCCCACGCTTACTTCTGCTCTGACCGTTGTCTTTAACTAATGACTCCTCAGAGGCACAGAAACCACAGGTAACCCGGGTAAAGTTCTCCAGAGCCAGCTTTCTGTGGGTCAGTGAGTTTCTCGATCACTCATACTATCTGGCTTACACAGCACCTGCTCCAAACACTGAACATCAGCCAAGCTCACGCTGAAACCCGAGAGTAGAACTTGACCCCAGAGACCCACCACAGCAGAAATTAGCCTGCGCAGGTAACCTAAACTGGAACTTTACCTGAGAGCGGATATGTCTTAATAACTGCATATAAATCTGAACATGCTAAAGTATGTTCTAAAGTAACCAAAAAATAGGACAATTCGATTAGATTAGATTAGATTAGATTAGATTAGATTAGGTTAGGTTAGATTAGATTCAACTTTATTGTCATTGGACAAATAACAAGTACTTCAACAGTCATAACAGTATAGTGCAGTGCAGGTAGAATAACAGGCCTATTGTAAATATAACATATAACACGCATATATATGAACAAAAAATGTATGCTTGCTGGTACAATGCTTTGTACATACACGGGTACAGTGTAACGCATAATTAGATATGCAGTTTTTTAGTGTAATACAATCGTCTTCTTCTTCTTCTTATGCTCTGAACATAGTTCATCAGCCAAGACATGAGTTCCTGTTAACTGCTTACCGAAATCATTACACACGTCCCTCAAACTTGTTTGAGCTGTTAAAGAGGAATTCCATTGATTTTTTTTCTGAAACTTTCTCCTTACTTCAGTGGTTGAATGTCAACAAAGGGCATCAGACATTGTATTCATAACCATTTCATAACTTGAAAAAGTGATGGGGTCTTCATTTTGAATGAAGTGTGGATCTCTACCCATTTTATGCCGTTTAAAAATAACAAATTCATTCAGGGACCCCCAGGCTAAACATCACAGACCCCACTTTGAGAACCATGACCATAAAGAACCATTAAAAAAACGTGAGTTGGGATACTTTGAAATATTCAGATTTCTTAGCAGTAACAGCACTGGAACTGAAAGTGGATATGCACATGCTAAAGTATGGACTAATGTAAACAAAAAATAATAAAACATAGAGCCAGAATCAAATGTATGTAATTCCCCTCTTACTCTAAAGATTCATGAACTTAATGTGAACTTTTAGAGGCATTCAACTCTTCATACGTCTGGGTTCCATTCAGCACCACTGTGAACAATTCTGATTCTGTAGGTTCCCCTACAGCAGAACATTTCACACCAAACCAGTCTGAATCACTCTTAAAGGATCAACTGTGAAGACATATTGAGATATTGGTGGAACTGCCAGCTACTTCAGCCTTTAATTTTACCTTCAAGCTCAAAGTAAACTTCAGATAGAGAGACAAATACTGGAAGCGTTTATCTGAGAAAGTTTGATCTAGTGGCTAAAATGACACTTGTGTGGGCTTTCAGAGCACAATACCAATGTGGACTGAGTATGTGTTGGCTGATTAAACATTCGGTCCATCCATCCATTACCTGAGTTGCGGAGGACACTGGAGCCTATCCCAGCCATCTCACAGGGCAAAAAGCAAAGAAACACCATGAACAGGTTGCCAGTCCATTGCAGGGTAGACACACAGACCAACACACTCACACACACTCACACTTAGGGGCAGTTTAGCATCTCCAATCCACCTGACATGCATGTCTTTGGACTGTGGGAGGAAACCAGAGATCCTGGTGGAAACTCAGGCAGAGAACATGCAAACCCCACACAGAAAGGACCCTCAGCCATTCTAGTTGGGAATCGAACCCATGACTACCAGTATACACGACCAGTCAAAAGTTTTTGCACACCACACTTATGTTTTTACCACTTATCCATTTGCTTCATAAACAGGAGATGTTTATTTTCGTGTGAATGAATATTAATGAAAATATGTCAAAACAAGTTTCTTTTGTAAGATGTAAGAATCTGTAACAGTGCATGTCTGACTCCTATTAACTGGTTGTGTGGTGATGCAGAGTCAAATTCTAGACTGTCCTTTAACTTTAAATGCACTCGTTCACTGTTTCATCACTTAAAAGCTCATTAAATATTTTTCAATATTCTGGCAATCCATTATTATAATTACATTAGGTGGCTTTTTGTAGGCTAGTATTGATGAATAAACAAACGACATGTTCTGTGCTCAAATGGCGAACATACTATAAATGTGTTAGTAAAGAATATTGAGTGTAAATATTAAGAGTAAGACGCAAATGTAGAAAATTTCAGTGTGTGCCAAAACGTTTGACTGGTAGTGTATGCATAAAGTTAGTGGGAAAAAAAAATTGTTTATCTGTGTTCTGCCAACAACCGTCTGGATGTTTTTGGGTCAGGGACATAATGAGTAATGGAAATCTCACACATCGAGACGCACAGAGTAAAACATGGTGTTTTTTTAATCATGGATTTGTTAATTAGTTTCCCAAGTCTTATGTTAGCTCCTCATTAGTAATTAACACGTGTGTAATTACAGACTGGCACTACCCCTGTGTTTGGTTTTAGTTTCAGGTTAGCGTGTGCGGAGCTAGAGGTAGGCCATGAGTGTCAGTTAAAGCGTTTCATCCGCGTGAGTTTCTGAGAGCGAAGTCTGATTAACACCTCCAGTGTTTCCACAAACATCTCGAGGAGCTTCCGCATGGAGCGCTGGCGTGCAAATGAAGTCAAACTTCTAGGCGGGGAGCGTATGAGACGTGTCAGAAATGCCTGAGTGGCACAGCGCAAACATACTTTTGCTTCAAACTTTCATGGGCGGCCTGCTGGGAGTCAGGGGAAAGGGGGGGAGGGGAAGGGCTTACTTCGTGAAAGTAAAACCACTGGTACTCTGTGGTTTGACCTGATTTTACAACAATGACTAATTGCGATGACTTTGCACCTGCGAAGAGTCAAACACGAATTCCTAACTGGGAACTGGGCTTCCAGAGAACAGTCATGTTGGCCTGTATTCCAGTTACTGAAATGTACCTGTCAATCAAAATGAAGTAATTAAAATATGACAAACAGGATACACAGTCATAGGGAAAGTTTTGACGCCCCTGGTCAAACGACATTGACGTTTTGTTGACTTTCGAAGTCAAACTGAGTACAGCTATGCACGACAACGTACACACTCCTGCATATTGTCGTGCATAGATGCTATTTCGCTACATTTAACATACTAAAAAAAATAAAGCATAGAAAGTTTATGTCTGATATTTTTTCCAATGTTTCAAACAAACAGAAACTTTGCACTAACATTTGCAGAGAAGTGTTTTCCGTAGAGGATATGGACTATTTTTTAGCTCAACAAAATAATAAACTAATAAAAAACAAAACAACAACAAAAATAATAAATACATAAATGAATACAATTGTAAACGCTAAGGTAACTTATATTGTTTTATAATTCATCCAAGCCAGCAGCATGTTTCTGGCTTGTCATGTGGAATCTATCAGAGCTCATTAGTTAGTTTGGTAATTAGCAGCGACAGGCAGAGCGGCTGAGGTGTGTTTAGTGTGATCTGCCCTTCTTAGAGACCCACTGTTTTTTTAATTAATTAATTAATTAATTAATTAATTTATCTGTAATTCTCAGCACAATTAACAAACACCCAACAATGTTTCACACCCAGCTTGTAACCTCACACTCACACTCTTCTGTAACTCTTACAGTAGATACTGACTTTACACATTTCTCCTCTCGTCTGGTTCTGTCTGTCTGTCTGTTCAAATGACTGTCTATCTGTCTATCTCTCTGCTTATCTGTCTGTCCATCTGTCTGTCTGCTTTTGTGTTTAAATGTCTGCCAGTCTGTCTGACTATCTGTCAATCTGCCTGTCTTTCCATGTGTCTAACTGTCTGTCTATCTATCTGACTACATGTTTGTCTGTCTGTTCGTATGACTGTCTGTCTGTCGGCCTGTCTCTCTGCCTATTTGTCTGTCCATCTGTCTGTCTGCTTTTGTGTTTAAATGTCTGCCAGTCTGTCTGATTATCTGTCTATCTGCCTGCCTTTCCGTGTGTCTAACTGTCTGTCTGTTTATCTGTCTGACTACATGTCTGTCAATCTGTCCAACTGACTGTCTGTCTGTGTGTTTAAATATATCCTGTCTGACAACCTTTCTGTATATCTGTCCATCTGTTTGTCTGTCTATATGTCTGTCAGTCCATCTGTCTGTCTGCAAGCCTATCTGTCTGACTATCTGTCTGTCCGTCTGATTACCTCTCTGTCGATCTGTCTGTATGACTATTTATCTGTCTGTCTGCCTGTCTCTCTATTTGTCTGTGTGTTTAAATATATTTCTGTCTGTCTGTCTGTCCATCTATCTGTCTGTGTGTTTAAATATCTGTCTGACTGTCTGGCTGCCCATCTGCCTATTTGTCTCTCTGTCCATCTGTCTGTCTGTGTGTTTAAATATATAGGCTACCTGTCTGTATGACAACTTGTCTGTATATCTGTGTGTCTGTCTGTTTGTATGTCTGTCTATCTGTCTGTATGTCTGTTAGTGTTAATATTAAGCATAAAAATCTCACAGGTGGAGTCTGGAGACTCTTTATTCTGATAAAGAATAAAGCCGCAGGTGTGTTTGACTGCAGTACTGCACTGAGTCGGAATCCAAAATGTGCAATATTTTTTTATTCTCCTACTAATGCACTCAATAAAAAACTGTCCAATTAGCTTAAAAATATTGTGTGGTTCGACAGAACTGTGTGAAGTAGCTCTTAAACCTTCCTTAATTAACAGCAATCAAGCGATTTGAAAAAATGTAGAAACAACCATGATATTTTAATATGGTTCTTTTAAGAACAGGAGGTCATCCATCATGCAGAAGTATTTACTCACAAAAAAAAGTTTAGGCATCAAATGGTTCTTTCAGTTGTTGTGGCTTCATGTGTAAACACTGTCCTTACTGAAGGAGCTTTAAAGAGCCCCTTTAAATGGTGTAGGGCGCAGAACATTTTGAATACACATTAATATCTATATTAACATTCATATTAATATTAATATTAATGACAATATGAATATTAAAAGAACATGTTCATTTAAAAACGTGAAATGATACTTTAAAATGTTTGTGTTTGTTTGTTGATTTATTTATTTAACTATTTAGTAATTTATTTGTTTGCTTGTTCATATTTATTTATTTAGTTAGTTAGTTTGTTTGCTTGTTTTTGTTATTTTCTCATTTATTTACTTGCTTGTTTATTTACCATATGGTTTGAACAGGCAGAACGAGCTTCTGTTTCATGTTTACTCAAATTATCACATACAAAAATATTAAGTAAGTAATATACAAACATTTATAAAAACTTTAATGCATTATATTTATTTTTTTACACTGTTTTGGATAAAACTTTTATGGTTTCCATGGAAACGGCTTGTTCTCTCTCACTGATGTGTCACCGTTTAAAAGAGCCGGCTAGAAACGAAACGACTCTCCTCGGATTTCTTTTCTCTTATCCAATAAAAATCACTAAATGTAACTTTAAAGTGGAATGAATATTATAAGTAATAGTTTTAGACTACTTAGTGTCTTACTCTAAAAATAAAATCCTCAAAATATTTTACACTTTAGGCGAAACATGTTCCGTGTTTGCTGGGGGGCAGAAATAGGGAGAGCACTGTTTACAGCATGGATGAGAGAAGAGACGAGTTTGGACAAAACCTCACAAAAATGAGAATTATATGAATAATTCTGACTATAGGTTTGAATTTTCGCTTTTTTATACTTCCAGTCTTTATTTCACTGCTCGTTTCTACTATGTCACTAGCGAACCTGCTTCTTAAACCCCTCTAAAGTTACTTTAGTTATCAGTGTAGCACCTTTAGCCTGTTAGCTGGTGTTTCTCTGTTTTTATTTTTATTTTTTTACTTCTGCTACTTTTACATTTTAAAGCTTACAGTCTGAAGTACAGAGTCTGTTATTTTAAGAAAGGAGGCGTTCTGAGCTAAACGAGCTCTAAAAGGAAAAACATTCATTGCTATAAAAGTGTTTTAAATCAGAACATAATTTAAAGGAGAATTTGATAGATTTTCCTACATTTCTGTCTAATTACCTGGTTAAGATGTAATCAAACTCATTCAGGGTGAATTGGTGTGAAATGTGTTTATTAGAGACGTACAGACTTACAGAATCATTCACAGTTGTGGTGAATGGAACCAGACGTCTACCTCTAAAAGCTGCTCCACAGAATGTTATTGCATGAAATGGGTATGAATACACTGCCTGATGCATGAGCTATTGTTTTATGATAGTTTTGACAAAGTTTTGGCCTAAAGTAGATTTTTAGATTTAGTCCATACATTAATATCAGAAGGTTGGGGGTTCGAATCTCAGGAATGCTAGTGGTACCACTGAGGTGTGCTTGAGCAAGGTTCCGTCCCCACACGCTGCTCCACTTGCGCCCACTGCTTCACTTGGTGAATGGGTTAAGTACAGAAAAAGAATTTCACACTGTTCACACTGTGTGCTGTGCTGTGTTCACACATGACTATAAGGGACCACTTTACTTTACTTTACTTTAATATAGCTGACTTTGACTGAAAGCATACATGCAGTATGTTGGAATGCAAAGTAGTCCCCCAAAAGCCACTATTTTATCATCATCAGCATGCCATATAAACACTCAGTCATAACTACTGGTTCTATTCACCACCACTGTAAAGAAATCTGAGTCTGTATGTTTCTTTACAATAACCTATATTACACCAAAACCACCCTGAATGACTTTGTGTACATTACAGAGATTTTGTCTTACAAAGAGTTATGTAAAAATGTTGAAATTCAATAGATTTCCTCATTATCTTTTTTTTTACTTTGTCTGTTTATCAAGAGTTGTATAGTAAGTTTATGTATTATTACCCTCACCAAACCCTTATTTCTTCTGCAGGAGAATGGCTAGTGTTCTGCAGAAAAACTGGTACTCCATACTTGGTGCAGCTCCTACTGATGATCTACAGGAGCTGAGACAGAAGTACCAGAAGCTGGTCCTTATGGTATGTGCCTTTTTCTCTTACTGGCTGATTGACTGAGCTTTTTTCACAGGAGGAATTTAGTTATTTGAGTGCCTCCAAGGCTGTGCACAGTTGGTTGCATTCTAAAATAATACTAATGGATATATATATATAGCTTAACTATACAATAATATTGATAAATATTAATACATTTTAGAAACTAAAAACTTGGAAAAAATGTGGCATCCCAACACCACACTTATTATTGATTATATCAGTAGTATAATAGTATTATTTGGTAATACTAGTAGTACAGTTAAACAGAAATATCAGACCAGTGTATCAAAAAAAAAAAAAAAAAAAAAAAAGATCTACAGTGTCAACACAGACAAAGGAAGAGCTCCTTCTGGTGAGTGGACCTTGAAGAACCACCGCACTGAATTTTAGAAGCCTTTCAACTACTCTTTTACTTGTGGACTACATAGTGCTTCATTCAAATTTGAATTTTTTGTTCTAAGGTTTGTGTATGTCAGGCTTTCTTATGCTTGCACATAAAAGTGTTCTAATCAGTAGCTATAAAAGGTTCTTTGACGTTTTGGTGGGAAATAACCTTTGCTCATTAAAGAACCATAGACAACAAATTTTCCATTCTAAAGAAAATCCATTTAACCAGGCAAGGAACAGTTTATGCATTCAAATTGTTTATGTGGTCTGAATAGATCTTTTGCCTTTACTAAAGAGACAAGTTTTAGGGTGTAATATCAGCCTATTATTTACATATTCCTGTGTGGTTGTCACTGGTGCTACGATTTCTAAGATAAAGTTCTATACTTGTCATATTCAGTACATTTTCACACATTAAAACAGTGCTCAGCTTAGCTAGAGATTTATAGAGATTGTAAAAGCACCACTGACTGTGGATTATGTGTGAGTATCGCAAAGGCTGTATCAGGAAAGTCTTGATAGGAATGATTCAGTAGAACAGTCTGTGGCCTCACTGGTCTTCACGTGAAATCGGATACCAGCAACAGTTATCAAATGGACTAAAATGTAAACGTTTTTGCTGAAGCCCTGTAGCTGAAATTTGTTTGCCCTACACGTTAAACAAAAACAACTGTCCATGGTCGGAAATACATTTGAGGGAGGAGCATGCAGCCGGGCTAAACATAACACTAGATTATAGCAGGATCAGTCAGATGGATTTGCATGCTACAGCAAGACTGTGCTTGGTAAAACCCATCCAATTACCTTTTATTTTAACTCTTTTAAGAAGATAGATCAGAATTATTTTACCTGGTCTGTTGGTCTGAATATGCAGTAGATTAGTAAGTGTTGCTTTGTGCTTCTTTTCTATTAAAGGCATAAGTTGCCTGTTATATAGTAGTCTTCACAAATTATCCATCATATAACTGTATTATACATACAAGTCCTCACTATTTATTAAAGGGCCCATATCATGGGAAACTGCCTTTACTTCACTTTTGCTTAAGGTAGGAGTTTGATATAGTATCTAAACACTGTTAAAGTTTCAAAACGAACCATTTTTCTTCCCAGTCGATGCATAGAAGCTAATCCGCAGATAAAGTCTGTTTTATTTAAATGTTTTTGTGATGTCACTTATTTATAAATATTCACCTAATTAGAATAGGAATCTAGCCTTGCTCATAAACATGGAAAGTTTCAGCACTGATTTTTGAATAAGTCACTGTATTGGGCACCCAATCAGCGCAGAAGCCATTTACTTAACAAAACCAGCTTGTTTAATTCTAAAGTGAGGTTGGAAAGTGGTAAAAAGGTTAAAAAAGTGGTAAATGATGAGCATTTTTGGTACATAAACACACACAAATGTTCGAGGTTCAGTAGCCCTCAGAAACAATAAACAACACGGGTCCTTTAAGGCTGTGATTGATTTTGATATATTGATTTGCCGGCTGTGTTCACTCCTACCCTGTTTCATGCCACACTGTCTGAGCAAGTATTCAGTCTAGTGCTAAACCAGTCGCATAAACAATGAACTGCCTGCGTATAATGAGTGGTTCCCTTATTTTACTTTATTATTTTGAGCTTATAATAAACCTTTTTCTCTAGTCCAAGCATTACATTTGCATGATTAACCATCATTTTGTGTATGTTTTTCTAAATCAGTTGTTCAGGCCTGCTGCTCGTGTCAAACTTACAAAAACATGTCCGGATCAGGAGAGCGTGATCATGCAGCTTTTATGAAGAGCAGCGATACACTGAAAGTAAAAGCATCGCTACTTGTTGAGTCTTCCATTTAGCTTCCGTAAGTAACAGTAAAGGATCAAATGCAGTATTGAGATTTCTCTGAGATGTTAAGTTAGTAAAGGGAGTTCTTTTGGCTTGTAATAACTGAAGACCTGTTTACTCGACCCACCTATAAAGGTTTAATCTGCTCAGTTTAATCTCAAACCCATTTCAATTACAGCGAGCTCTAGTAAATCCATCAGGATGCCTGCGGAGCAATTAGAGGAGAGTTTCTGAGGCGTTCTCCAACAGTTCTGACTCTCGTTGCTTAGAGCAGAAGAGATACCGAAGTCTGAATCGGCTCTTGGAGTCTGTTCAGGTGTGTTTCCAGGTGTGATTCAGCAGCCAGGAGAGACTAGCTTGACTCAACCAGCATTTTAGAACAGAACCAGTTTACTTCTGATGCACCTTTTGAAGATTTATCATGCTCAATCTTGTGTCACGATAAATAAATCCTCTTGAATTCTGGAGCTCAGTTTGGTCCAGGTTGTGTGTGTGTGTGTGTGTATGCAGTGTGGGAGGGGCTGACATTAGGTGGCAGTAGTGTGATGCTGCTGGCCTCGGCCGTGGCCCCTGCTCCTGCGCTGCTGGGCCGGGGCACAGACACCGCAGGCCCACGGAGTGTGTGTGGGTGTGTCCCCCAGGCGCATGCGGCCACCACGAAATCCAGCGCTGATGTATGGCCAGAGCCGGCCAACGCTCCAAATTGGCCGTCCCTTTATATTGTGTTCCTGCTCTCCAAGCTCCATTAGCCCCGGTAAATGAATATTTTACAACGCGTGCAAAGAGACAGCAATTAAAGCGTGTAACTCCAGAGAGGAAGGAAAGCAGGGAGGGAGGGAGGAGCTGAACACAGACACAGAGCAAAGCTTCAGCAGAGCCGCTGCCTCTCATTCCAGCCTGTATTTATTGAGCGCTCTGTTTCCACCAGGTGAACAGACGTAATGTGGGAAAATCGTCACTGGCTGACAATCTGACAAAAGGCAACGCATAACTCTTTTAACCCCTCGACTTCCAAATGTGGGGCCACATTCTAATTTCTCACTCCCATAAAAACACACTTCACACATTATTTTCATAATGTTAATTTACAGTAGTGACTGTAGAAGTGTTAATGTTGTTAACTGAATGATAAGGCTGCAGTTTAAGGGTTTAAACTCCACCTGATTATGAATGTTTCGGCATCATGTATAATAGACTAAATACCGTGTTCTTTTTTTATTATTACTATTAGTACTTTTTGTAGGGTTAGCTTAATTTACTTTTAAAAATGTACAGGCACTGGTCTTGTTTTCATGGTTTACATTGTACTGTCACTCTATAATCTAATAAAAAAAAAACAAAGAAAAAACAAAATGAGATAAAAATCGTTTTTACATTATACAAACTTTCTAAGAGTCACTAAATATTGGCATATTAATATTAACCAATATTTCCTTAGCTCAGGTACCTCTTTTCAAAAAGACCACCCTTAGGAGGGTTTAAATTGGCTTATGTATGGGTATTAGGAAGGTTATAAGCATATTAAAAATAATTAATAAGCAGTTGTAACACATAAATGAAGTGACAGCAGTGACTTGTTGCTTGCCATATATTCATCTATACCTTTAAATCTTGCTGGTTATTGATCTTTGTCATTTCCGTCAACATTATACCTGTCAGCTTCATCACATACTGACAGCCTTCAGATCACTGTTGTCCTTTTATTTATGTGTTTATTAACGATTTCATATATATAAATAGATGGATAGATAGATAATTTATATATAATAGAATTTAATAAAGAAACTAATTATAAACCGTTCATAAACCCTTTATAAAGGTTGCCTTGCCGTAAGGTGAAATGCATGCATAATATATAACAACAAAGTATAAATCTCAATTTTTCATTTGTTTACTGATTTGAAATTATTCTGTGCTTCATGCAGTCTCAGATTTGAGCTCTTTATTTACCTCCACCTAAAAATCGGTGCGTATTTAGAAACTGAATAATCATCGAACCCCTGCAGGAGCGTGACTGACCGTAGAGAAGATGGCAGCTGATCTGTCCGCAGACACGCCGGACAGTGGGCTCCTGGGGAGATGTTTGTGGTACAACAGCCGAGGGTGTTTGTGAAGGCTAAGCCCCGGTTCACACCTGTGGGCCCGCAGCTCGGTGCTCCAGGCCGGGGGGAGGCAGAGCCACTTCTTTACCCTGCAGGGGCTGCTCGGGCTGGAGAGTGTGGGGCTCTCTCAGCCTCCAGCTCCTCCAGGAGCTTCCTGAAAGACCTGCTGCTAGGCTTGTTTTGATGGTTCCCACTGTTAGCGCGCTTCGACATGGATGGCTTTTTGTCTCAGCCTCTATCTTGTGCTCTTGGTAGGTGTGACACTCTGCTTTGGCTGGAGAAATTTGGCTTTATGTAACAGGAACTACCTTCTGCAGTAACTCCGAACCGGCTGCTCATTAGTGTGGAGCGGTTTTCTTCAAGGTTATGTAGCATTTGCCATGTTACGTAAAGACGTTCTGAATCTCTGTTTTACTTAAAGAAACAGGAGAGTCCTCTCTGTCTGTGGAAGCTCTTGGAAGTTGAGTTTTCATCACAGCTTCGTGGCTGGTATGATAGAGTCCAATAGTCCATTATTAATGTGAGCTAATGCGCTGCAAAATCATTGCAAAAACTAAGAAAAAAGAGACTAGAGTCTTATCAAAATTATCTGCCAATAACATGAGAAAATTGAACTTGTTAAGGTTTCTTAAAACAAGAAAAGATTTTTAAAAACTAGATTATTTATTTTACATAGTCAAGACAGTTGTTCTTAAAAAAAATTTAAATGTTGCAACATGCAATGAGCTGTAAATGTTTTTCACAGTTTTTTACTATTTTGAAGAATAACAACTTTATTAAGATCTGGTGCTGTTCTGACTTTCAGGGAAATGTAAAAAATGAAAATCCAAAATGTCTGTTACTGTACTGAACTAAATTACCCACCATAAAAAAAATCATGATTTGGTCACCCATGTGTCTGAAGTCATCAGTGAGCGATGTAATAATAAATATGTAGATTAATGTTATAGCTCGTTAGGCTGAAGTGTCGTTTAACCGGGCAGTAGGGAATGTTGTGTTTTAGTGGAAAGCTAAGTTAAACTTGGATACACTACCAGTCAAAAGTTTTTGGACACATTCTGATTTTCTGCATTTGCACGTTACTCACTTAATATTTACCAAAAGACGCTCAGTATTCTTTGCTAACAAATACATTTACAGTATGTTCATCATTTGCGTACCTTCATTAACCAGAAAATGTTATTTTTTTATTTATCGCTACTGACCTACAAAAAGCCACCTAATATAATTACAATTATAAAGTGAATCACCAGACGAGTGTTAGATATTTAAGGAGCTATTAAGTGCTGAAACAGTAACGAGTGCATTTAAAGTTAAAGGACAGTCTAGAATGTGACTCCGCATCTCCACACAACCAGTTAATAGGAGTCAGACCTGCACTGTTACAGATTCTTTACTCTTAGAAAGGTAACTGGGTTTATTAAGAATATTTTCATTCATAGTTAGGAAAATCTGTGATTTATGAAAAATGTATAAGTGGTAAAAACCTGTGGTGTGCAAAAACATATGGTAGTGTATGTTATTTTAAATGTTTTAAGAAAATGGAGCCAGACTCCTTTTCAAGCCTTGGTTGTTCTTTTCTATTGCTACAAGCTCACATAGTTGAAGAGTTTACAAATCATTTTGTGAATATCCTTAATACTTTCATTTCATATAGAACTGGGCTTAGTGTGTGCTAGTATGTAAAGTGTTGGAAATGTTGAAGTTTTTGATAGTAATTTTTAAATGTGGCTCTTTCTTCTCTGCTCCCACTTATCAAACTTCAGAACAATGAAATATCTTATTGGGAAAAAATATAAAAATATCATGACATCATACTTTTGCCGTATAACCCACCTTTAAACTGTCATAATAAACACCAGTCTTTCTCTATAATAGACTCTACAGAGATGTGAAAAACAGTTTTACCCATCGTATTTCCCAACTTCTGATACAGCCACGGGTCTCTTGCTATATTTCTTACTAGCTTAATTAGGAGTGTTACAGTTTTTCACCACAATCTCCATCTACACCGTAACATTCATTTGGCTTGTTTCCCTGTGCTTACAAAACAGAGCATTAACTCCAAACTCGCTTAGAAACCATCATTCAATTGCAACAGTCCATGAATGTGACTATATAATGCATATTTAATACTATTGTGCTTTTTGGAAGTCTCCCACTTCTGAGAGAATTAGTTACACTTATTTATAGCTTAATTTACAAATACCATCAAATAAATCATGAAAGTGTTTTACATAAAGGCCTACGGACAGAAATGCCCATTGACTGCAGTTATAAGTCACTTTTGAGACAGTGGATTTTCTGTTCTTTTTTTAAAAATTGCATTTTTAGTCCATAGTATTCAACAGTATTGTACAAACATAGCAGATTAGTCTGAATTACAACATGTTGCATGAACATCACAGTTAAGGGAACTTTCATTTAAGTTCTTCTTAATGCTTGAACTGTAGACTGGTCAGTTCCTCTCTCTCTGCTTCCACCCAGGATCTGTGATGTGTAAGCAGGTTCCCACAAGCAAGTGGGTGTAATCCTCTCTGCAGGGACCCTGTGTATCAGCAGAATCAAAGGTGTTTGAGGTTAGACTATTCCTGTAGCTTTAATTAAGAAGAGCTTTGAAAAAAGCAAAGATGGAAACTTTTAACTCGGGATGGGAATTTGACTTTGTTCAATGCATTTCTGCTTCAGGAGATCATTGCCTGTTGAGGCATAAATCAAAGACAGAGTGTTCCTTTAAGCAGCTAACCAATAACTGTTCAACCAGCATCAGTGTTACATCTGTACTGCCAGATAATTGCTAAGTCATAGTATTGGTGTTGGTTCAGTTGGAGGAATATATGTACGGCCCATTGATGATACATTCATTTACTTAGTTGTGACCGCAACAGAAGTGTTTCCACAACCTTTTTTTTTTTTTTACCACTAATAAATGGTAAACTGTTCCGCAGTCAAAATAGACCACTTACATAAAATCTGCTGGACCTTTCAAGTGTAACCATCTACAGGCAGGTCAGGTATATAACAAAAATACAACTTTTCATGATAAGAAAATTGCTGTCAGTGTAACACAATATGTTATTAACACCACATTTTTTCAAACATGGTTCATGCTGTTTCGTAGTAGTGCAGGCTGAAGCTCAGCTGCAAGTGCAGTGTATGTTGCACCGATGAAATCTATGATTGCAGTTCTCTAATTCAAACACAACTTTTGAATGACTTTTATTGTGATAACGAAACGCAAAACTCACAGAACAGGGCTCCCAAGTGCTGAAGACTGTAGTAAGTATCCTCTGTCACAGCACTCACAGAGTTCCAAACCACCTCTGGAAGAAACTTTTGCACAAGAACAGTGCGTGAGGAGTTTCGTCCGCCCCTGTGCACAAAGTGGGGTCCATATAGACTTGGTTTGATGAGTCTGATGTTGAACTCCAGCGGCCTGCACAGAACCCTGGCTTCAACCAAGCTGAAGACCTTTGGGATGAATCGAAACGTCGATTTTGTTCCTGGCCTGCTTGTCCAGCATCAGTACCTGACCTCACAAAGGCTCTTTTGACTGAAAGGGCACAAATTCTGACAGAAACACTACCAGAGACTGATAGTTGTGATGATTGATTGTAGTTGATCATAGTAATGAGAATATATCGTCATATCTCCCTCACCTAAAGGCAATAAATTCAAAATGCTGGTGCCAGGATTTCAGTGCGCATCAACCAGGGCCCAACTAATACATTGGTTACATAATGTTGACCAATATTGATGACTCACAGTTTCACTGGAATTTACTATAGGTATCTGCTACAAAATTTTACACTGGCCCCAATTCTAGGGTTCAAGGTTACTTTATTGTCATCAGCAGGTGTAAACACATCAATAGTGTGGTGAGGCATTTTTCCACGAACCACGGTGCAACATATAGCAACATTCAACAGAGTACAACAGAAACAATATGATAAATAGACACTACAGCAGTGTAACAGTATTTTGTGAATGGGATGTAAATCTGAGACAATCCAATAAACAGACAACACAGCAGTGTAACAGTAATGTGATGTAAAAGTATAGTGTGAACGAGATGTAAACCTTCCAGAATGACTCGTGTTGCACCGTAAGTATGATTATTATTGCACAGGAGGCAGTTAGCAACATTGAAGAAAGTGTAAGGTATGACAGAGACAAAACAGTAAATAGACGATACAGCAAAGTAGGAACATGCAAACACATAATGGGCGTGGCTCTAGAAGCTAACATCCTGTGGCCGTTGTTTGTGCTGAGCAATGGAGGATTCCCATTCACTGCCTCCCACAGCATGGGCAGCGTGTGAAACATACAGGATTCAGAAAGCACAGAGCCGTGGGGTCAGTCACGGATAAGCGCTCTGACCCCTCTCCCATCCATCAGCTTGCTCTCTGTGCCAGGACTCTGGAGCTTCTCTCCTTTCTATTCTGCTTCCATAACCCGTCCATGGCTTGCGTGATCACAGCAAACGTTTTAGGACATTTTTTTCCTCTCCGGACCCTCTTTTGTAACATCTTCACCCCTTTAAACTGTAACACCGCCATCAGTTTGAAGTAGGTGGGACAGTACTTGGCAGAGGCAGCCAACCCCTCTAACCAACCCCCCCCCGGTTCCTTTAGCCACAATGCAAAATGCTGCTTCAGATTTGGCGCCGCACAGAGCCTGTTAATGATTCTCTCAATCAGGAAGTTAATTTTTGGCTTGTCGGTAAAGTCGATGTTCTTTTCCCTCCCTCTCGTCCCATTCAGACGGACAGCTTGTCCATTTAAGAGCGTGAAAACAACAACAAAAATACAAGAGGCGTAAAGGGAATTGGGGAGGGTGGGTGGTGGTGGTTGGAGAAGAGAAACAGAATCATTAGAACACACAACCGCCCTTAAATTTTAATTAGTTTTAAAAGTAATTGCTTGAAATGATTAGTTGAATTCGGTCAGTCTTCTTGTTACTTAAAATTAAAAATATAATTGCGGCGGACAGTAATTGGCTAGCCCGGGACTGTTGGTTATTGTAGTCCAGTATCGCCCCATGCATCATTATTCGACTTTGGCAGCGGTTCAGCTTCTGAACTGCAGCAACCATACAAAACACAAACACACACACACGCAATCCTCTGCTCAGCAGTGCCAGAGCGCAATCAGCGGCCCGCTTGAATGCCTGGTAGAAAGGAGCTAAGTTGTTTTCCATTTGCCCTCTTCAACCTCTTTGATTCTCCCATGGGCCAGCAGCAGAGCCGCGCGGCCCTGCAGAAGCACGACCCGCACTAACGGAAGGCCACGGCGCAGCCCTTAGGAGCAGAATCACTCTCACTATAAGAGCATATCCAAACCAACAGGGGCGTCAAAACACCCTGCGCTGCTCGTGGAACATTCCTCTGAGCTAGCTACTGCTACATAATCTTTTTAGTCAAAGCCATGACATAATGCATAGGCTCAATTTGTCATATTTTGGGTCGCGGAGTGGAGATGATGTCTGCAGTGGTTTTGGCTGGAGGTGAAGGGTGGCCTCTGGCCTTTTAACCAGGCTGCTCTTATCTCAGGGCACGTACTCTGGGATTTTTTCTCGTCCTTTGTGCTGTAATCTCTTTTGCTGTATTCTTCCTCTTATGGTCAGTCGTCCAGAATACGGGCTGTGAGAGGACCCACAACATTAGTTGCCCTCGTTTTGGTCTTTTCCCTGCTCTGACACACCAGTTTTAATTCAAGGAGGGCTTTTTAAGTTGCTGATTTGTTTGATCAGGTGTGTTGCGGTAGGAAATGCACCTAAATGTGTATGGCAGAAGGTGCCAATACTAGAATTTTGCTGTTCTGTAAATAGTTCTGAGTGTCTGATGCAGTTTCCTCTTTTCGCCCCTCCCCTCCCGCATGCTTTATTTAACACATTTAGTCCTTTCTGACATACTTTCTGTACATTGTCTCAAATCTCAGTCATCTTTACCAGCCAATGGCGCAGTCTGAATATCTGTGAATGTGTAACTCAAAAAAAAATCCAGTACACTCATATGGGTCATTTATGACTGGTCAGGATGTGCGATTGGTTAGAGTTCTAAATGTTTTTTTTTGATTGGCAGTTTCACCCAGATAAGCAGAAGCCTGGCCTATCAGAGCAGGAGGCGGACCTGCACCTGCAGAGGTTTATAGATGTGGACCAGGCCTGGAAGGTGTTGAGCAATGAGGAGAGCAGGAGGACGTTTGACCTGCAGCTGCGTGGTAGGTACCTTCTTCTATCATCAACAGTTCCAGATCTTCGTGTTAAATTCCAGTACAGAAGTCATACCTGTATCCCTTTAATCCACAAGAAATGCACTGCTGTCCAAAACACTGGAATGTAGAAAAGATGCTAATGTACAACGTTGCAGGTTTCAGAAAATGAGCAGTTGGAGATGTGTTCAGAATGATGAAAGAAGCTGCGCACAATTGTAAAATGAGTTAGCTTCATAACACAAAGAGCGAAATTATAAAAAAAATAAATATGTAGAATATTTTTAGTGTGATACTGATCAGATTTTGACCCAAAACAAATAACATTCTTATCTCAAAATACTTAAAATATTTAATCAAACATCTAAAATCCTTTTAGGATTTAAAGTATTCTACAAAGCATAATAATAATCATTATTGTTATTAGTAGTAGTAGCAGTAGTAGTATAACAACAACAACAACAACAACAATAATAATAATAATAATAATAACAGTGCTGATACATTGTTTTTGCATAAAATAGCAAAAATGATCAGTATGACAAATGATTCCAAAGTTTTGAACAGTAATATAAATCACTAATTTCTGACTACTTTACAAATATTTATCAGAATTAATTTAAATGAGCCACCTATTCTGGGTCAGGGTTGTTATTATCTCACTTCTTCTCTACTAAACTACTACTTTTTCTGCACTAATCCTTGCAGTGTCTCTTGTTTGCTGGTGATACACAGTGGTGTGATTAGTCACCGAGGCCTGGTCTGACTGCTGGGCCTGTGGAAAGGTCAGATGAGATGGGCTGTTAACTAGGCCATTTAGAATGACTGAGGAATGGTTTTGTATCCAAGCTTTGCTGGTGAAGCAGAATCAATAAACAATGTAAATTAGCTTTTTTTAAGCTACGTTAATGAACCACAAAGCATATCTCGACAATTTTTAAATTCAGTGGAGCTGCAGTTCTGACTTACATCTACAGATTAAAGACTATAAAAGAAGGGAAAGAGGCCTTGGAATAGAAAATAAAGGGGGAGGGGGTTATGTGGAACATGGCACCATTAAGGATGTGCATCATAACAGGCTTGTATTCTTCCATAGCTCAGTCTGGAGAAGTGCTTCCTTAGAGCTTACATCAGAGAGAGAGAGAGAGAAAGGGAGTGAGAGTGAGTGTATGTGTGTGTTTGTAAGGGAGGGAGCGAGTGAGAGAGAGAGATGAAATGTAGGTCAGGTCTATCACACATGGCCTATTCTTACATGAAGTGATAGGCTGTGTCTCTACCCTTTTGCCTGAGGAAAGCGCCCCCCCACCCCAGCCCTCCATTAGGACCTTCAATAAATGTACATCCCTGGCCTGGCGCACCATTAAGGGGGGGAGCGCTAGGCCGCCTTTAGTCAGGGGGCCCACTCTGCCCAGCCTCTCTCTGCAGGAAGAGTCCAGCCTCACCTCGACCCTATGTGCAACTCATTACTGGCCATGTTGACCTCCATTGTAAGTGCTGCCACAAAATGTCCTCGACAAATTCAAATTCTAATACCTCAAACTTTAGTTTGGTTCCATCTTTTTAAGTCCAGATTAGCTAGAGACTACTATATGAAATATGAAATATACTATATGAAAGACTACTATATGAAGCATCCTTTGTCTTTTATTTAAAGCATCTTATATTTATTTAAAGAAAACATACTGGTTTAGTTTTAAATATCCTATCATGAAAAAACATCTTTTTTTTTTTGGAAAAACTTTGAGTTTGACACGGGCTGTGAACATTTCAGAGCATACAATTCTCTCCTAGTCCATACAGTCCATATAAGCTAAAAAAAAAACCTTTTGAACAGTTTTTATGATACAAATAAATTTGCATATATCTATCATTTTGGTCTGCTTTTCAGACAAGGCACAATAAAGGTAGATAATCAGAACATGGATCACTTATAGTCTTAAAGGCACAGTAGCGAAAAAACTGCCTATTTTAATTTTAAGGGGTAAAGAGACCTTGGGAAATGGTTGTGTAAAGATCTAAAGTGCTGCTTTTGATATACAAAGCCATGCAAATGTTTCAACTGGACTTTGGGAAAAGAAGTAGCATCCAACAGAAATGTAGGATTGTCATTTAACAGCAGAAGTTGTGTAATATAATTTGCGGAGTTTTATTAGCTGGTTAATTTGAATCAAGCTAACTGTGGTTTCCCCAAATTCCCAGATTGAAAGGTTATTGCTTGGATTCTCCCATCAGAATTACGTCACAGGACACACTGTTGATTGGAACAGGACCACGATTGCTGGGTTTAGCCAATTACAGAAGACCATTCACTCCACAGTCATTACCGTCAGACTGTAAAAGCCATACACACGGCAGAGTCGTGCTGGATTAAAATCAGGGATCTCGTCTGTAATCACTTTACATTACTTAACGTCCCCGGGTAAAAACTAATCCAGCCTGAAGAGGGCTTTGGACTTCTATCTTGTCTTAGGTGTCATAATGGAGATTACAGGTAGAAAGCTGCCCGGATTGAAGCCACTGTGGCTTATGTGGCCGTGCGTGGAGGTCAGCCGTAATTAAGGCTGGAGATTGATTCGGCCCGGCTCAAAGGATGTGCTAATCCCGGCCTAACCGAAGCAGCATGCCCTGCGGTCTTTTTCTCCAGAGCCAAACGTGAGTAGTTATCGACTGGGCTGCGTTTGATGTTTACTGCAGTGGCTTGCATTTAAGCGCATAGTGGAAGTGGTTTAACCCTGATGCTGTTTCACACTGCTGCGGCATATTCAAATGTTTCAGCATACTCATGCCCTCCTACTCATTTATGAAAGTAGGATACAGTCATGAATTTTTAAATTTGCTGTTCTTTATGCAATATGAAGAAAGCAAACTTTGGTTGTGTTGAAAGTCGTGCTGAAAGACGTCGTGGCTGCAGAAGAACTTTCCCTGACTTCTTAGGCAGAGATTTTTTTGTAGGCTGTTTTACTGTAGAAATGTTATTGACGTGCATATGTGAGACCATATGTATTTGTACATGCCTTTGTTTTGGTTCTGTGTGTGTGTGTGTTTGGTGCAGAGGTGTGTTTAGCAGGCCAAGCTCAGGTTCTTTCCAGCGCTGTTCAATCTCAGCCCGTTGCCCACTCATGCTTGGTAATTACTCATCATTTTAGCTGTCAACATCATCTCATAGCCAAATAAACACTGTCTGGCTGTGACGGCAGCTGTGCTTTGGGCCCATCTCTTATAATAGCTTTCATCCAGAACCATAACCCACTGACCCGTGTGGACCCGCACTGAGACCATTGTAGAATCAAACCTCTTATTCGAGTTAAATGGTATCCCTTGGTTCCACATATAGTTGACTTTTACCTTCTGTTATCTGTCAGAGCTCTTGCTCACATTGTAGCTTACAAAGCAGTCTTATTACAGCAGCACTGATAGATACAGTACTGTGCAAAAGTCTTGAGCCACCCCTCATTTCTTCATATTTCCAAATAGCCAGACTGTCTTGTATTTTTAATGTAGTCTTGAGGAACCGTTCTCCAGGCTTCCTGAAGGACTTTCCAAAGTTTTTGTTAAGCCACACAGTGACCTACGTATGTCCTGAACCAGTGAAGAAACAGGTGCAGATGATTCCAGATGATCAGGCGGTGATCAGTATACTGGTGGTGCTGAAT
>JBBPCZ010000034.1:11218623-11241344 GCA_037974445.1 Brycinus macrolepidotus
CGTTCGGAACCGGTATCGAATTCAGGGTATCGGTATCAGTATCGGTATCGAAAATTTTGGAACGATACCCAGCCCTAAATGGGAGAGCTCATTTTGCTGCAGCTCCCAGAATTCATGAGGTGTTCTTTGAAGGTCTTGAAGGCCCCGAGGGCTTCCCTCTGTCTAAAATCACAATGAATTCACCACAATAAAAATAATTATGTTGATCAGATTCCGATTTTGATGATGCACTCCTAATATAGGATGGAGAGACTGGACAAGACGCTAAGCTCGAACTGTGGTAGAGTTGTAATGATTTTGGGGCTCCTGTTTTAGAACTAACTTCTCACGATTAGCTCCTGTAGCCTACATTAATCATTACGTTCCTCATACGTTCCTGGTGATAAATATGCATAGTGGCTTGACGGGTTAATGAGAACGTTTCACTAATTTGAACGCTTTCTTGGAACGTGCGAAGCGCGTTTCCGATGAGTCTTTTGTTTAACGTATCGACACGTTTTTTCCTCATCTCCACCTCGACCACTTTTTTTACGGCCTGGGAATTAGCGGTGCAAATTTCTTTGCCAGACTTAAGAAATGATATGCAGCCAAAACTGTAATGGCACACGCTCAGGGCAGTCTCTGGGCTAATTAAAGGCAAACATGTTGAAAAGTGGCACGGGGACGTGCTAATTACCATTCTCTCACAACGGCTGCAGGTTTTTTTTTTCCCTTTCTTCGGATGTGTTACATCTTGATCTTTCATTCCTCTTCCTTCCTCGATTTTTTTTCCCGTGACAATTAATTGTCATATTTCATATTTTCATATTCAAGAAGCTGTCTTTCACACTCTTAATATATACATTCACCTTTAGTGACAACCGCTCAGCCGCAGCTCTTTGGGACTCTGCGCTCGATTCTTTTCTTTTTTTTTTTTTTGCTGCAGCATGTTCTCTTCCATGCTTTATGCTCTTTGTTTGGGTGCAGTCAGAGGCGGAACCCTCCCAGACCACACCATGTTTCACCTGAAGTGACTTTACAGTTTTCTGTCTGTTAAGTGGCCTAGCGCTTCCTTTCCTGGCCTTGATGATCGCATGGTTAATATTTAAGCAGATGAATGTTTGCTCCTCACACTTTCAGAAGTGCTGGGGGTCCGACCGCTCCACTCTCGCCTTCTTCACAGGCCCGGGGTGTTCTCTGCTAAAACGCTAAAGTGGAGGAGTCTGATCCACTCAGAGGAATAAAAAAGCGAGGGATGTTTATGTGATGTACAAAAGTTCTAATATGAAATTTTCACCAATACTGATTTTAAGGAGCTGAAAATTGTCTAACAGTTATGCAATTTTTTGTCCGTCTTTTAAATCTAATTCTTATAATTCTCTGGCTCTGTGTGTGTGTGTGTGTGTGCAGCACATGAACTGAAGCAAAGCTGGCCAGTTGATGCCTGTGTTACACTGGAAGACATGAACTGGGACAGTGGTGAGTTCACATCAAGCTGCATCACAGTTCCAACTGCAGCTATAACTAAACCATGTCTGAATATAAACTGGATATGATAATGGTAACATTAGCATTAACAGCCTAGTCCTTGTGCTCACTTTCTGTAAGCGGCCTTCCATGCCAGAATCTGGAAGATGATTGCTTCCAATCCATAATGGTGCTGGAGTGAGTGTCCTATGCTACTGGCATTTGGCCCCTGAACAAAGCTCTTAAATCTACCGTAAAACAATCAGCTCTCTGAACACCTTCTTGACTTTTTGACTCTCTCTCTCTCTCTTTCTCTCTCTCTCTCTCTTTCTCTCTCTCTCAATTAGTCAACAAAGTACACTAATTATAAAAAACAAAATAGTTGCCAATATGTTTTCATTTTTCACTTATAATTACCTAAAATGTTAATATATACTCTAAACACACAGTTGAGGGCAATACAGCTTCTGTCCTTTTGTTGCATCATGAGAAAAAATGTTTTGTAGAACAGACAGAACTTTTAACGAAGGCAAAGGGAGTCAAGAAGGCAAGACACACAAATGTCACAGTGCATTACAATGGGCGAGATGCTCCATCGAGATCCAACACGTTGCCTGCTGCTGCTGGAAAGTGCTTTCAACTAAGTAGCCTAAGTGGCAGCATCTCGTTGAACACAAACGTTTCAGAGATGTTAAGTACAGTGTAGTAAAGCTAATACTGAGGCAGCGGTTCAGTAATGAAACGGCTCCAGACCAACACTGCCCAGTCTTCCTGGGCGATACTAAATCAGGAGGATGAGGAGGAGGAGGATGAAGTTGCCTGTGTTACACTTTACCATAATAAAATCACATGTGCCAGTCCATTATCCCCGCCATTAACGCAGTAATGTTTAATGCAGAGACCTCTAGCCAATGAAATCAGATCTTGCTCGGTCTTATAACATGCCCCACTCAGAGCATGTTAACAAATTCAAATTGAATGTGATTAAATGAGTGCTGAAATCAAGAAAAGAGAAATGATGAACAATAAAAATAGCCAGTAAATGTAAAATGTTAACGTTTTCATTATTTTTTTAACTGGTTGGTGTAGTGGATAACATCACTGCCCTCCAAGCAGGAGAGCGGGGTTCAATTCCTACTCCTGGTGACTCATTAGACTGTGCCAATAAGAGTCCTTGGGCAAGACTCCTAACACATTTTCCTACATCTGTGATACACAGAAATTTACACTTTGGATAAAAAGCATCTTCCAAATGATGTAAATGTAAATTTATATAATAGTGAGAGTAGTTTAATATTGGAATGAGGAATTTTCAAATTCAAATGCCATGATTTTAAATGATTCTCACAGAAATTGCAACAATCAATAAATTAGTTGATTATTCGAAAAATAAATTGTTGCTAGAATAACCAATTATAGAAGTCGTTTCAGTTGGAGACCTATAAAAACTCATTTCCAGAGAGGCACCACAGCAGACAACAAAGTAATCTCCACAAACCTGGACTGTTTGCTGATGGCTTTTGGTGCCCAGCGATGGCTGCTGTGCTCCAATCAATATTTCACCTCTGTTTCAGAGAATGAGTGTTATTCCTACAGCTGTCGCTGCGGTGGGGAGTTTCATCTGGAGAAAGAGGAAGCAGAGGAGGACGAAGACTCGGTGGTGTGCTGTGACACGTGTTCACTCAGTATTGAAGTGAAGAGATCTATATGATGCCTTCTGATAAAGTTTTCCATAGAGCGTTCCAAAGATTGTTGGAAGGAGCATAAAAATGGCAAAAAATGTTTCATTCATCTTCTCAAAACGATCTATTCTGTCCATTAACTGGCAGCTCTCGGTAATGGAGAACTTTGAAGATGGTGAAGATACGAACATCAGTTTGTGTGGATTTGTGTTTTATGACCTGGCTTCTGGTTTTGCTCCTGTCAAAGAGCATGTGCATATTTATTCATGGTGTCAAATAATGTAACTTGATCTTGTTTAATATACAATATATGATTAAAAGAAGAATTTTATGTATTTTTAACCAGTTTCTCATAAGCTGTGTCCTTTGTCTCTACTGGAAATTGTTTCGCTGCTTTTGACGTCCCGAGTATTCTGCAAAATCTTTCATTTGGTGGTAGAACAAAATATAATTCTCATATAGACCCATTTCATGTAAGTGCGCCATCAGATAACTCTTTAAGGAAGTGGGTCGCGTCTTTCTCTTTCCTAAAATCCCTTAGGTCATTTCCTCTGAGCCACTCGTGCTCTTTTTCACAGACCAGACCAGACGTAAACCAGAACAACGTGGCTTTTTTTTTTTTTTTCCCTCCGCCCCCCCTCCAGGCTTTGTGTGGACTGTATGGCTCAGTAACCTCCTAGCTCTTGTTAACTTTGTTTGCATGTAAATAAATGTGTTTTTCCCCTTCCTCACAATGAAGTCACAAACTGCCTCCACACTTCGCTAGCCGAGACCAATCTCTTTTTTTTTTTTTTTTTCGGGTTATTGTTCCTCGTTTTCCCAATAATCAGGGGATCTGTGGGGTGACATCATTGGAAGAAGGTCACGGGTTGATTAAGGCTTCAAACAGAGTCATTAGGCTGTTTGCTGAAATCTGTTCTCTCCCAGAAGAAGCGGCTTGAGTGGAGCAAAAACCACGCTTTTCATCGGCGTCCCCTCCTGGCGGCCCGGGCCGAAGCTGGACCTGCCAGTGGGCCTGCAGCGGACCGAATCCTAATCCATACTGACATCAATTAGGGATAATCTCATCACTTTTAGAGAGTGGGCTTGTCAAAGCTCTAATTACATCTGCTGTCCCCCCTATATGTGCAGACAGGATCAGCAACACATTGTAGTCCAGTGATGGGCATCATCATTCTATTTTTGTGGGGCCTAACTTTTCACCTGGTCTGCACTCTGGAATTCACACTGGACAGTGGACCACGTCCTCCAGCTGTTAGCTTTGAGAATCAGAATCAGAAAACTTTATTGATCCCGGAGCAAATTGTTTATGTTACGACTGCACAGAGACACATACAAGAACAATAAAAAATATAAAGTCTAAGTAAATCCAATAAAATCTCTCCAGAAAATACTCAATATGAAATACACTATTCTATACACACAATGCTGGGTATAAATACTATAGATAAATAACTTACAGTTAAGTGAATTACTAGTTTCACTAATAGTGGTTAGGAGTCTGTTATTGCTGTAACAGAGATAAGTAGTGATATTTCACATGGTAAGAAAGCATTGGCAATAAAGCTTTGGGATATAGTAACAGGAATAATGACACTTTTGATAAAATAGCACATTTAGTTACTCATTTGGTTTGTTGTACCTTAATTCAGTGTTTTCTTTCAGTTTTCTTTCAGTTTTATTCTTAGATTTCAATTTTAAGCCCTGTTTGGGTAGAATCAGTTTATTGGAGGGCATCCATAAGTACATTTACTGACAGTACAGTTACTGCAGAGCGAGCGAGTTTCTTGTGGGGTTTACTTTCAATAAGGCTGAAGGTTTGCATTACACGTCATAAGATCACGCTTCATTTGCAATATGGTGTCCAAACAGAAGAATGTGCATCAGACTACAGAAGAGACACTGACTAAATATAAATGAGTTAATAAATAATTAAATTGGTCAAGTAAATGATTGGGAGACCATCCATCTTCTTAGAGATTCTGCAAATGATCAAAATGGATGGGCATGCTGGGAGACTAAAATTAGTGCTCAGAAACCGTTTTGTCTCAGGGGAAGTGGGAGAACAACACCAACAAAGCAGATCTGGACTCAAACAAACTCATAAAGCAGCAACAGGAAAAAAGGAAACTCTCCCAGAACCCATGTAAATTTGATCTGGCTTCATTGGCTTTTCACAATTTACAACAAAGCAGTGATACAGAGATTGGGGCCCAGCTGAAGTTAACATAAACTTTTTCCTCCACACATACAAATAACACACACCTCACCTGAACTTCCCTCTCCTCCCCCTAACACAATGCAAATACACACTGATCCTTTCTGCCTTAAACAGACAACTCACACTCCAACTACCTCTGCAAACACCCTTTATTTGTTATTATTCTGCACATTCTTGCTGCTATGTTTGCACAATTATTTATTGCTGTCTACCTCCATTCTTCAGTTTTGCACACTTAACTCTCTATTGTTTGAATACAGTATCTGCCATAATACTGTACTCATTTGAACTAGTGCTGTAGCTGTTGACGGCACTAAATTTTGTCTTGTGCGGTTGTTTTGTTGCTCTTGTGTTTTTTCTTGTACTCTTTTTTGCCCTGTTTGCACTTGTAGTCTTGTGGTGTTTCTACTATTGTTCTTTGTGGGTCTCTTTTTGTTTTTGTGGGTCTGTTTTTGTTCTTGTGTTGCTCCATGGTCCTGGAGGAACGCGGTTTCATCTCACTGTGTACTGTGTATATGGTTGAAATGACAATAAACCTACTTGACTTAACAGAGGTGAGGAAAACTTCCTTGAGATGACCTGAAGAGGAATTGATGATGGTAACCAAGACCTGAAATATCCTTTTGTAATTATCAGTAAACTTGCAAGAAAAGGAGACCCAGACTTTCATAAAAAGGATTTAAAGAAACAGAGAAATAGGTCATGCAGGAGAAGAATGTGAGATTATTGATAAGCAATATTACATATCTATTCCTGAAGAAGACCTTTTAAAATTAGTTCTATGCAGCGTTATCTTGTTTGTTGTCCCAATGACTCGCTGGGCAGAGAACTGCTTGTTAAAGTGTAGAAACAAATGCTGAAGAGACAAGAATTTTCTGATCTCTAGACCTGCTGCTCACAGGTTCATTACTGATTTGAAATGGTTCTTCAGAATAGTGTTTTTGCAGAAACCATTCGTATGTACTACAGCTGAGGATAGTTAAGCACTAAAGGAACAGATTCTCTGGTTATTTCTGCAGACCCAGCAGCTGATTCAGCCTACAGAGATTGTCTTGACACAGCTGGAGTCCTATAGTGACCACAAGCTCTGTCCTTTGTGCCTCAGTGTAGATAATCAGAACAGACTAACCCTTGCATGAGTCTTAGCATGAAGTGGATGTTAGAAGCCAGAGCATCTTGCTGCCCTAGACTTAAGCTTGGATACTCTTTTTGACAGACTATGAACCAAACAATGTTTAGCACTTGAAACGATCATTTTCAAGGCAAGTTCAGGGACTTCCAGTGTGTCCTGTTGCTGGTCCATACGGCAAAACAGCTCCGGGGAAGTTCCCCCGGTGTGTTTTGATGCTCGAGGTGTCAGACGTCATACTGAGCTTTGTTTGGTGTTCCTATGTCACATAGAACCAAAGTTATTGTAATTTAAAAACATGTAATAATAATAATAACCGTTACTGGGGTTTTAAAAATGGCGTCACACACAAAAGAACATAAAGAACAAAAATGAACAAATTTCTTTTATTTTACATTTTAGAAACAAACAGAAAAAAACACAAGATCTTTGAACCCGGGAGAACTTTCAGGATAGTCTCCGCCCACAAGTGGGTGGGGAAAACCCGCAGAGGGAGGGGCTCCGGAAAGCGGGCGAGCGGCGGCGTGCAGAGAGAGAGAGCAGCAAACGGCGAGCGTGTAGGAGAACAAACACCGGTTCTAGACTGATTTACACTGGTTATATTTACACTCTGAGTTCTAAGGGTTAACCAGCTGTGTGCAGACTATGTTGTGCCTACATTGAGAAAAAGCATGAAACTTCTTTACTATGCAAATTCTTAGGTTTGTATTATAGGCTGACATACACTAGAGCGTGAATAAAGTTTGGGGTTAAATTTTGGAGTTGTAGAGTAATGCACTGAGACACTTCCTTATGTACTGCTACAATAAGATCAGGCAACATTTCTTCCTCTGAAGCTGTTTGGCTTTTAGGCTTAGATGCACTGGTGCATAAGTGACAAGACCAGCTGCTTCGTATCTTCTCACTGATTTCCCTCATTCTGGAAATGCTAAACAAAAGTAAATGTTAAAATCATTGTATTTTACTGGTGGATCTATGATAGACTGCCGGCACATACTGACCTGCCACTGCTGATCACTGCTTTTTACATGCCATTCACACTACTGTTACATTGCTATATTCTCTATTTGTTGTATTGTTTCTGTCATCCCTTCCACTTTGCTCAGTGCTGTTACTGCCTCCTGTGCAATATCACACTTATGGTGCAACACTAGTCACTCTGGAAAGTTTACATCCTGTTCACACTCTACTGTTACAGTACATTACTGTTACATTGTTGTGTCTATTTATTGTGTTGTTTGTATTGTTTCTGTCATAACTTGCATTCTGTTGAATGTTGAATGTTGTTATATGTTGCTCTGCGGTTTGTGGAGAAACGTCTTATCACTCTATGTACGTGTTCACAGCTGCTGATGACAAAGTTCAATGAAGATTTTAAGGCATCTTGTGGACCACTGATGTACAACAAATGCACAAGTCATTGTTGCCTCATTGACACTTCTTAAATAAGGAGGTTTCTTCTAGTTCCAGTTGGTCATTTCTGTGTTTGCAAGTCCATGTAGCAACCACCAGCTGTCAGTGCTGACAATGCTGAAAGGTGTTTTGCTGATAAATGTCTGTGGAACTACTTAATCCATTGCCATCACATTATTCACAATAGGCTTTTGCTGCTCACAACAGTCTTTTCTTTGTCTCATCAGAAATAAATCATCTTCTTATCTGGAGATTACTGAAGTCTGACTTGTTTCTCCTAAACCCCCCTTTAGGAGAAATAAGGAGCAAAAGAAAAAATCAACTTAAGACAAAAGTTATTCTGCTGTTCTCATCGGCTTCTCAGTTTCTTCTCTTTAACAACCTCATGGATCTAAAAACTGTCTGACTTTGGAAGTTGAGACTAAGACAAATTTCAGATGTTGTACAGACTCATTTATGAGGTGACCAAGTTTTTTTTTTTATCTTATGGTTTATCTCAAGATCTGATGATCTGAGGTGAATAAAGATCAGAGCAGTGAGAGAAAAGAAAGAGCATTTTAAGATATGTAATTGGGATCAGACTGAGATTAGAAGAGCTGCATTTAAGATGGTTAAGAGAAAATGGTCAAAATCTGATATTGATGTTAAACTGAGCTCAGTTATATCTAGGAGAAACATGGATTGACAAAGAAGAGTCTTTTGATTTTTCCTTTAATCTTGGTAGCCCATCTATCTGGATCAACCCAAACCAAATCTGACCATTTTTTGAGTCCATTCCTTGTGTTTCTGCTGGTATGTGTCATAAGCTGTGCTTTACAGTACATCTACAGGTGGATTATGAATGTAACATGAGGTTCTGAGAGTTCTAGATGACCTTAAGAGTTGGCACTCACTTGGTGCCAATGTGAAGGTTCCTACTCACTGTGAGCAGAACATTTGTAGCAATAGCTGCCTCACTATCAGCTCTTAATTCATATATGCATATACTGACCTGTGTGCAGACCCATATGGAGCATCCACTGTGCTGGGCACTGTCCCTGGAACAGCTACATTCATGACTAGAGTTCCTGTGGTTGGTGATGTTGCAGGAAATTGAATACAGTTTCTTTTATTTCTCGACAAACTGAAGGTCCGCTATCAGAGTGACCTCAATTCCGAGGTCCTCTGAATACATTGCCTCCCTCAAATCTGATTCTCATCTCTGCTGTTGTGGAAAAAATACCAAGTAAACATGTCTTTCCTAGCCACAGAGGATGCTAACATTGCTAACAGTGAGCGAACGCATTGTGATAGCATCTACGCTAGCAGTCAATTACCCAGCCTAATTTGGTTGTGTGAAAACGGCAGCAAAAAGTTTAGCACATCAGCAGGTGAACGTAGCCCAGTATGACCTCAGACGCTTAATGTATTTTCTCACATTATTGTAGGCGTGGAAGTCCCGTTGTGCCATGGTTTGTGCGTCTGTGTGTGTGTGAGAATGGCAGCAGTAACCTTAAACCCCCGTCAAGTGAGAACTGGCGGGTTTCACTGATCTCCCACTCACTTCACAGGTATCCTTGAAAAGCGTTTCCCTCAAAGAAGGCCTGACGCTCAGAGGTGGAGGGCCAGAAAGTCACTCTTTTTCCTTTAATTAACTTTCTCTCGCTCTCTCTCCTCCTGTTCTCTCCTTGAACTCGGCCATAATCTCGGGCAGACAAAAGAGGACCCTCCCTTCCCCCCTCTCCGAGTTCATATCCCAGCTCAAATCTTTAAAATGGTTTCCCAGTTTCGGCCAAAACCGCAAATGTAATTGTGTCCCCGGGCTCATGGGTGTTAGCCACACAAAAGTTGGTCTTCACAGGCACCAGCAGGTGTTACCTCCTGATTGGCTAATCGTGTAGAAAGAGGAGAAGTGTTTCATCTTTTCATCTAATGTCCAATATTTATTTACTGTACTTTTCGCTGGCATTGATTTAGCTGGATTTGCATCATCATTCAACCCAAATTAGTCTTAAAAAACTCAGAGGAAAGAAAGATTGTTTGGTGTGCTGTATTTTTTTTTTTTTTTGGGGGGGGGGGGGGGGGGGGCGCGGATGGTGGGTGTGTGTTTCTTTTTCTATCAGTGTGTCAAAAGCCATAGCCAACAAAAAGGCAGCATGTTCTCTGTTCACCCAAGCATTAATGTTTACCATAAAGATCAGGAAGAGGGATTTAGACGCTCCAGTTCAAACTTCCGCACTGAATCCTGAAAGCAAATAGAGTCAGATGGTCGTTTGAGGGTTGTAAGGTTTAGGAAACAGCTAATAGCTTGGTTGCTAAGGATCCAATGCTAATGCTAATTCTCGTTGGTTAAAACAGCTAAAGACGTCATGTCCTGCAAAATTTCAGTATAGTTTTTTTCTCAATGTTTTTCTGAGAAAAATCACTCCCTATTCTTTTTTTCAGTATTCTGGTCTCGTTTTTAGGTTTTAGTTTTGTGGGCCCCACGGTGGCACAGTGGGTAGCACTGTTACCTCACATCTGCAGGGTTGGGGGTTCGAATTCAGGTCCTGGCCTTGTGTGTGTGGCGTTTGCATGTTCTCCTCGTGGTGGCGTGGGTTTCCTCCGGGGTCTCCGGTTCCTCCCACAGTCCAAAGACATGCGTGTCAGGTGAACTGGTGATTCTAAATTCACTGTGTGTGTGAATGAATGGTGTGTGTATGTGTGCCCGGCGTTGGGCTCACGCCTGTAGACCCCGGGATAGGCTCTGGCTGCCCACGACCCTAGTAAGGATTAAGCGGTTACAGAAAATGAATGAATGAAATAGTTTTGATTTGCATTTATGTTACTGTTTTAGTAAAAGGAGAGGTATCCGTGCAGTTTGTAGTGCATTTGGTTCACTTTTCCTTTGGTTATTTGTTGCTAAGGCTCCAATGCTAATACTAATTCTCATCAGTTAAAACACCTAATGACATCATGTCCTGCAAAATTTCAATATAGTTTTTTTTCAGTGTTTTTCTGGAAAAAAATCACTACTTATTCTTTTTCCAGTATTCTGGTCTCGTTTGAAGTTTATTAGACCATTCAAAATTATAGAAGTAAAATTTATATGTGTTTATATATATATAAAAATATATTACAAAAAATTTTATTTATCTTACTGTTTTAGTAAAAGAAGAGGCATCCGTGCACTCCGCAGTGCATTTGGTTCACTTATCCTTTGGTTATTTGTTGGTTGATTTGGTGTGTTGAATGTTACATTTCTTTCAGTGAGGGCAGGAGGTAAAATATGCCGGGTAGAGTGTGTGTGTGTGTGTGTACGTTTGTATGGTGGGGGCTGTTGGATTGCAGGCTGCACTGTGCCGGCGCTCTCTCATTGTTTCTTTGTTTATGACGGAGACTGTGTCAGAGAGCCAGAGGTTTGCTGCCCAACCCATCATCCAGCTCACTCAACTGGCACTAACACTAACAGCGCTCAGTACAATCCTGGACTGCTGTGTATGTGTATGTGTGTGTGTGTGTGTGTGTGTGTATGAGGCAGAAAGCAGGATAGGGTGATCGCTGTGCATTCAGTGGCATTAAACCAGAACTTCACCTTCAACACGTACACAGAGCATCCGAGATCCTCTAAGTGCTGTCGAAAGCGAAATCAGATTCAGCCTTTTGCTAAAAAACACCGTAACCTCAGCCTCAGCTAACCTCGCCAATGCTAGCAGGAAAAAAAAGGATGTCACGAGTGTAAGTTGGATACAACAGTTGGATTTAAAAGCCTATTTACACGTTTGTTGTGAAAGCAGTTGCCAGAGGGAAGCCTGGCTGTGATCGTGTCCCCGATGTGAGCGACACTGCTGGAGCCTGCGGGCCCTGGTGTGCCCCCCCCCATCCCCCACCCTCGCGCTCACTGCAAGCCCAGACCTGCCTGAACCTGACTTAAAAATAACCCCAGATTGTTAATCACACAAACGCAACCCCCCCCCCACCCCCACCCCCACCATCACCCCCTCCTTTACACACACCCACTCTGCACCCTCCCTTGTGTTCATTATGTTGACCCCATCACTGGAAAGGCCCCCATGTGTCTGCTTCTAAATGTTCTCATGTCATTCAGATTGGCACACACAGGCTTTCTGTGACTTGTGAGGCCAATGTTGTTTTGTAGCTGCGCGTCCCAGGGGGGTTCAGCTCGCAGATAATCGGCCATTAACTGTAAACCTGAGGTTGGATGTTGAAGGCTTTAGTCTGACTAAGCCATGTTTGGCTGCAAGGTCCAAATTTACCATGAGCCAGGCTGCTAATTGGTTATTGGCCATCAGTCATGCTGCTGATTGGTAGCTGCTTGGAGTGCGATGTGGTGATGATTGTGATAATTGGAAAGAATTACACTGCCTATCCTTCAGAAGCCTTCGCCGCAGCTGAGCAGTCGAGTTCGTTTCTTGCCCCCCGATGGGTTCCTGAAACACACTGCCCTCTGCTGTCATCCAGCCCTTGGAGTTTATCCTCTTGTCCTGGTTCAAGATGCCTTGAGATCTAGAATACCTGGACACTAGAATATTTTATGCTGGTCTTGACTGGACAAACTGGAACAGTGATTTTATTGCGATCATCCAGTCAAATGCTAGCAAACAGGCAGTTACAGACTGTCAAGCTCATAAACAATAGCTTGCATTTCTATGACAAAATGCAAAGTGTGATTGTGTGGTTGCTATAAAACCAGTGTTTGGAGACACCCAGACATTGGTTTTTATGGGCAAAAAAAGTTTGTGTTAAAAGATAAAATTTACTCGCACTCTCGATTCAAACCTGCGCTCTTCTGATTCTCTTCATTGGGTGCCCAGCGTCTTACTGCTGAAGCACAGACAGACCATTAACTCTTACCAAGCCATTTATGGTTAAGGATGGCTGAACATGCAGCCGCATTCACGGGCTGATTATTTTTAATTAATCCACAACAAACAGTGACACACTGCTTAGCTCCGCAAGATGAATTCGTTTCTCCGTGTTTTGTTCCCGTCCGGCTGCCTTAGCTGTGATGTCACAGACTCTCTCTCCCCGACACACGTTTTTAAGGCGACTTGACCATCCACTCAATACAATGATCATCACAATACCTGATCAACCAATCAAAAATCTGTGCGCACTACACTGGATATTAACGGACATTTTAATGTTGGATCCATTCCAGTATTTAAAAAACTGTAAGAGGAGAAGAGATACCAGATACCAGCTACAATAATAATAATAATAATAATAATAATAATAATAATAATACAACTTTAGAAAACCAATTGTGTGATTGTTTCCACAATCACTAGGTGAATTCAGAACAATACACTAAAGAGAGCCAGCTGACATCCCAGCCTGAGACTTTGCAAACCTGAGGGAATTTAAATGAAGTGAGAAATAATGATGACTGGATGAGGAGGGCGGAGCCAGTGATCAATAGGTTGATGTCACCAGTGCTGGAGGGGTCCTGATGGTTCCCACTATTTATATCTTGGCAGAAACTTCAAGCTAATATCTCAAATATGCATTGCCGAGGCTGCCTTATATCCTGCAGTGTGGAATCTACCCAGTGGAAGATTTTGCTGCTCACAACAGTTTTTTCTTTATCTGATCAGAAATAAGTCATCTTCTTATTTGGAGATTATTGAGTCTGACTTGTTTCTCCTAAACCCCCCCTTTAGGAGAAATGAAGAGCAAAAGAAAAAATCAACTTAAGACAGAAATTCTTCTGCTGTTCTCATTGGCTTCTCAGCTTCTTCTCTTTAACAACCTTATGGATCAAAATGGTCTGACTTTTGTCTGATGTTTATCTGAAGATCTGGTGATCTGAGACAAACAAAGATCAGAGCAGTGAGAGAAAAGAAATTTCATTTTTAGATCTTAAACTGGGATCGGGCTGAGATTAGAGGAAGCTCTTTCTCAGGAGCTGAATTTAAGAAGTTTAAGAGAAAATGGTCAAAATCTCATATTGATGTTAAACTGAGCTTGGCTATGTCTAGGTGAAATAGGCTGGACATTTTTTTTTCCCTCTGGGTGCAGGCCTAGATAATCTATTCCGTAATGTAGCAAGGGCATGTACTAAGTTTCTTAATGTTGACCAACATACAAGGATCAATTTGAGAATATTCATTCCAACTGACTCAATAATACAAAGTGTAACTTTTTTAACAAACAAGGCTGGTTGCCTTACCACTCAGCTCTGATTCCCTGCGTAAATCCCTGTCTCAGTTTTGCTTGGTGCGTGGTGGTGATTTGCTAGAAAACATTACTGACATCCCTCAAGTAAGAGGGCTGATTCCACAGTGGTGGGTCAATGGATCTAGGCGATATTGTATCATTTGGATCTCAAGGCCAGTGTTTGCCTAATGCCCAGTGGCAGCAGTGAACTAGTTACTGTGCCAAGTTGCTGAGTGGTTGAAACACTTGTCAATATAAAACTCACATCACATGTTAACATGATAATTCTGCCGCAAAGACTGGTTTACTGACTACATAAAGCATTTTTACTTATTGCAAAGGTTTTTCTTACAAATCAGAATCAGAAAACTTTTTTGATCCTGGAGGAAATTGCTTATGCTACGACTGCACTGAGACACAAAGACAAGAATTATATAAACATAAAGTCAAAAATAAAAGTCAAATAAATACACTGTACAAAATACACTATCCTACATACACAAAATGCTGGGGTCACTAAGAGAAGTGGATATAAATAATATAGATAAATACATGGCTGCTAAGTAATTTAATAGTGCTGGTTGAAATATGTCAGTTCTTGGAACTGGAACAATTTTTACAGTTAGCATAACAAGCCAGTAAGCTGAACTGAGAAGGTACACTCCATTTGTGTTACAGGCTAAGGTTAAGCTTTAGTTGATTTTTATGTATTCTCTTATGTGCATCTTTTATTGTTTGTGTATTTAATGTATTCTTTCATTTCTTTTATTTCTTCTCTTGTTTTATTTTATTATATTTTATTTTTATTCTATTATTGTAAAGCGCACTGAATGATTTTTATTTTTGATATTGTGCTATATAAATAAACTTGACTTGACTAGTTTCTACAGCCCATTTTCTACAGGCATCAGAGCCTGAACCTACTTCACAGTAGGAACTGCTGCCCATCTGTTCAGCTTTGTTCGACCATCATCAGGGTTCTGGATCACCGCTCAGTACCCCAGATCAACTATCATCAGGGTCCCTTGATCACCTGTCCTGGACCAGTTCAACCACCATGGACAACCAACATGTGCTCCTACACCGATAACCAAAAGCTAGTAGTGCTCCCACTACTGTGAACTAGAGACTCCTGTCCTCCAGACCAGTTTGACCTCTAACCAAGCTACCACTCACACAGACTCCAACAAAAACTACTGCTACAGACTCAAACTGTTCCTACTTTGCTAACTATAGACTATTAATCAGTAACAAACTGCCATCAGACTCTATAACTCCTCCCCCCTGCCACACACTCACACAATAATCTGTGCAAAAACCTGCTGCTACTCAGATGTGCAGTTTCTTATTGTGTGCTAATCATTATGTGCAATATCTTTATTATTATGTGCGAGAGTTTATGATGTGCAATAGTCTTATTATGTGCAATATAACTATTTATATCACTATTATAGGCAATAACAGATTCATTATAGAGAACAACTCCAAACCACTATTTGTGTTAATTAGTAAACTACTTTAGTAGTAATTTTATTCATTTAATCTATAGTATTTATATCCACCTCTCTTACTGACCACAGCATTTTGTGTATATAGTACAGTTGCACAAAAAATATGGAACTGTGATCTTTTGGAAACATGTTAAATACTGAGAGAACATAAAAAGCATTTCTAATGTTGTCTTATTTTACACATATTAGCTTGTGATATTTAATGACACACAATCGTGAAATCATAATTGCATTGGTTTTCAATCAATCCCAAGAAAGTTCTTCAAGTCAAGTCAAGCAGGTTTATTGTCATTCCAGCCATAAATACAGTACACAGTGAATATAAATAACGTTCCTCCAGAACCATGGAGCAACACAAGAACGAAAACGGAAACACCACAAGACTATGCAAGTGCAGACTGGACAAAATACACAGAGTGAAAAGAGACCAAGAGAGAAAGTGCAAGATAAACACAAGAGCAACAAAACAACAGGACGAGACAACATTTAGTGCAGTCGACATTTGAATGAATAGAGTATTATGAAATACTGTATTCTAGCAGTGGAGTCGTTAGGTAAATACTAACGACTCCACTGCTAGGTAGACAGGAATAAATAATAATTGTGCAAATAGTATCCACAGCAGGACAGAGGATGTGCAGTATATAATAAACAGAGGGTATTTACAGTGGCAGATACCCCTTGTGAGGCAGCTTGAGATGAATCATGCTGAAAATGTGTGGTGTAAAAATACAGCTCCCCTTTGAACTGCTGAATGACTTGTCTGCATGTTTTTAGGGCTTTAGTTATGGATAATAAGCTCTACCCTTTTTTCCCTTCCCTTCCCTCTCTCTCTCCCTCTCTCTCTCTCTGTCTCTCTCTCTCTCGCGCGCGCGCGCGCTCTCGTCTCTACTCTTGATGGAATTAACTAGAGGCTAGCAGAGCGGAAATCACTCGCAGCCTTTCTGAATGACGTCCCAGAGATGGGAACGGATTAGTGCCCTCTCTCTCTCTCTCTCTCTCTCGTTCTCTCTTTCTCTCTCTCTTTCTCTCCGCCCGTTACAGCACCAGGTGGCTTTTTTTTCACTCGCAAAGGTGTTACACTTAATCTCATTACACTGCTGCTAAACCTCACAGACCTCAAAATTATCACCCCACCACTCTCTCTCTCTCTCTTCCTCTCTCTCCCTTCACCCCTCCCTCTCTTCCCATCCGCTCTCTTTCCAAGTCACTGGAGGTGGCTCCACCTGAAAGGAGAGAGAAATCGGCAGGGCAGCTGCTGTTTTAGCTGCCGTCGCTGACTCACAGCGAATGCCAATCCTGATCCAATTTCGCCACGCTGGTGGCCTCTTATTCCCCCGTCCAATAATGTGTCTGCTGGAAAAATCCCACTGCTTCAAACCAAGTCTAATCCTAGCTGGAGCCCTCATGTCAATCTCATCCTTCCAAAAAAAGAAATATATATATATATATATATATTTATATATATATATGCAATTCATTACAACGACTTGCAATAACATGGTCTAAAATAAACTATTTGCATTAACATGGTCTAATGACATCTCATTACATTAGATTACATTAAATTGAAGAACATCTTTTGTGATGTTATCGACGTTTCCTTACAGCAGCAATAATATAGATCCTGTCTTTCTCTATATTGTTATACCCCTCCCTCCTTTATCTATCTATCTCTCTATCCAGTTTGTTGGACTCCTGGGACACAGCTTCTAAGTCCTCCATCTCCTCAAAAGAATAGAGCCGGGATCACACAACATGACCCCCAGCACCTTGATATCACAGTATTGCAATCCTTGGGGCATTGGGATGTAGGTGCGGATTAAGACTTTGCATAATAAGATTACACGCTGGCTGAATGATATCAAGGGAGGATCCATATGTGGCAGGCTGGCTCTGTGTCGCCAGATCAGTGACGGGTGGTACGGCTCACAGTGAGGGCGGGGGTCCTCTGAGAGGCTGCTGGGAATCAAACAGGATTCAGATCATGAACAAGCTGGTCATTCGCAGCCGTCGCTAGCAGTCGCTCGCTGGACCTCCACTCCTCCAGGCAGGTTTCCGTATTATCAGGGGTTAACTCCAATGTCCTGATTGTGTTTATACCCAGCCGTGAGGGCTTACAGCTCTACCGGGAATTAGCTGCATGCTGTTGTGGATCTACTGAGCACAGATGTTAGATGAATTCCACTCACTGATCTGTCAAATAGAAGAAAGCCTTCAAAGAAAGAGAAAGTTTCAATAGTAAAGGTGTTGGGATGCCTGAATTTGCTTGCAAACCAAACTTCCACCATTGCCATTGTCCTTTTTTTTAAAGGAATGCCAGTCAGAAATGTTCTGGCATCTACATTTCTTGTGTTGGGGCCTTGAAAAGGAAGCTGGAGTGATAGATGGTCTGAAAGGCTGGTGGAAATGCTCTTTGTTCCTGGAATACCTGGGATGCCGTGGTCCAACTGTGATGCCATCCTGCCTTTCACTCAGAAATCCCATCATCCACTCCCCATTCCAGCTCCGTATTCTGACATAAAGCTCGGACTTCGCTTTGCTGGGGGGGGATGTGGAGTGTACCGAGGGCAGGAAGGCCTATAGCAGAAGTTCCAGACCCACTGCCGTGTGTGGGGAAATTGCGGAGCAAGTCAGTGGTGTGGGATCGATAAACGGGCAGGACACCGAGCTCTGGCTGTCCTAAATGACTGAGCAAGTACAGTGCGAGCGCTCAGGCCACTCAGGAGATGTGGGAAGCTGGGGGGAGCTGTAAAAGCTCAGAGGCAGGGGGCCCTGAATTGAAAACACACCTACTAGTGTTAAACAATGCCCTTCTCAGTAGCGATCAAGCACAGGCTTCTCCATTCGCTAACATGGGCTTTAGTGTTGGCCAGAGAGAAGGTTATTGTTTGCTGTGTTAACACGTTTCTCTCGACCCTCTTGGAGGCATATTTGAGGCAAGAGGAGGCCAAGTGGACCCAGTGCTCACGAGAAAGAAAAAGGGGAGAAAAAACAAATAGATCCAGCTGGGGAACTGGATTTGATAACGCAGGGTTCACCACAAAGCTACAGTCTTATTCCTTCATGGCATTTACTTGTTGATTCTTTTGATACCCACCCAAAAAGGGGTCAGTGTCTCCATACAGATCCTTGCCAAAAGGATTTCCTCAGCCTGCTAATCCTACTGCTTAATAAACATCCTATTTTTATCGGTGTTGATCAACACCCGCTCTCCACACACACACACACACACACACACACACACACACACATACACACACACACACTCGATTAGGGTCATGGCCTGCCATGGAAAAATGTGTGTCACCTGCTTATCCCATATCAAAGCCCCCTGCCTCTTATGCAAATATGGCGAGATAGGGCCTTAGATCAGCCTCGCAGTCTCCCCCGTCACATCAGGCCCGTTCCCCCCAGCGTTTGAGCTGCTGATAGCAATCAGCGCTAAACAAGCGTACCACATCACAGACTCAAATTAGCAAAACATGGGAGGAGAGGTCCAGGCAGCTGCGAGCCAAAGAGGATTAGAGGAGTCCCCCAGTCCCTCAGCCCCAGCTCACAAATTACATATGATAATCAACCAACAGCTCCACAAATAGGGTGAAGACAGTGATTTATAAGCACTGATCTGTGCTCCCACTGCTGGGTGGCATCTCTAAAAGTGGATGTTTATTGATGACTAGGGGATCTCATTGCAGTTTTTATTAGTCATTTGTTTATGGTTTAGAATAAGCAGTTTTACAAATCCTGCAAAACCTTATCAGACATTATTTAGTAATGCAGAGAAACTTGGTTTATACTATCAGTCTTCTATTAATCTTCTTTGGATCAATATGTGGATGCTGTTCACTATATTGTAAAATAAGTTGTAAATCCTTACTCTTGGGATTCAACCTTGTATCTCCATCTTCGCCCCCCCCCCCAGCATAACTCTAAAACACCAGCTGCCCTTTATGCCCTGAGAAGATTTATTGTACTTACTGAAATAATCTAAAATGACAATAAAATTGTATTGCGTTAACTTAACATTAAAAGTTATCATTTTGGAATTATGTGGTTTTTGACAGTGTAGACGGTGTATTTCTGCTCCTAATAAATAAAAATAAATGCTCTTTCTGAACAGATTTATTCTGTTTATTGTTTATACTGTGTTCTAAGTATTTTATACTGTTTAAAAAGTGCAACTCAGTACAACTAAGCACAATTTGCTGTTTAGTGACACACGTACACTTTTTGCATTAATGCATAATCCGATTCCTGTATTAATTTTCCTCATATTAGTAAGATTTTGCACCTTATGTACAATATCTCCTTAAACAGAATGGTTCTTTAAGGGTTCTTTAGTTATAATGGTTATAAATGGAACTATCTTAAGGCATAAATAATCCTTTTAACAGGGAACAGCCAGTAGTATACGGAACTCTAAAAGTTTTACCCTTTTACCCTTATATATGGATCCTTTGACTGAGCACTATATTCTGCTATAAATTTATTCCGTGACACGTGACCTACATTTTGCACCCATGTAATGCACCATACATTTACAAAAGAGTGATCTTGTTTGGCTATATAGTTTGGTTAAACATTTAATTCAGTCAGTAATATAAGCCACGTACAATAACGTTTTAATGTATAACATTAATATCTTGTTAAAATGTACCCAATATTCAGCTGTAAATTCTAGTATAAATGGCCTGCAGCTACAAGTGACCAGTGATCTCCTGTCAGACAGTAGAAGCTAATTACAGAAAGCTATATAGCTGGTCACTAAGCCTATCACACATCACAGCCAGAAAAATACAGTTTATAGTATAGTTTGTATTTGAAATGAATATTGGTTTTGGTTAATAGTAAGTAGTTAAACATCTATATAGTACAGGAGTTTATAGAACCAACTTTAAACAAGAGTTTTTACTGTGATATAATCAGTAACCCAGGGGCCGGGCTACCCAAAAACTACAAAGCCCCATGCAGATAACAACAAAACAAATAACCTGACAGGTGCAAGTCATTTACACAGAAAAAATGCAGCAAAAAAGGTTCTGCTATTGTTATTGAAGCCACTGAACCTTTTTTGGTTCTACACAGTTGCCACAAAACTTGAAATCACTTCTTTCCTGTTTACAAATTTTAAATTCAGCGAATCAGTTGTGATTGTAAGTCATTGGAATGTTACAGAATAATCATTCCTTTTGTAATGAAGACTCAAGACTCAAGAATCTTTATTAATCACATACATAGTTATATGAGTACAACATGTAGTGAAATGAGCCCCTGAATTGACTGTGCAATAGAGTTGTCAAATAATGTAAATTAAATTAAAGAAAAATGTGGAAAACTTAACCATGGCTATAAAAATATACAGAAAAAAGTATATTCTGAATAAACAAATATTACAAACATTAGCTCTCTAATAGCAGACAGTCTCCCTCCCTGCTCTGCACTAATGTTATCTTTGCGTTTTCATCTAACAAAGAGCTGTCAGATAGATCACATCAAAAGCTCTCGTTTATAAAAAACCCAGCTGGCATCCAAATGAAGTTGCCTGCTAATTTCCTCTGAGGTAGCTTTGACTTCCCTCCCACCTGTCAACAGGTGAGAAGCAGAGGTGGAGGTGGCTTCCCTGGTGGCTGCCACACAAACAGCCTAATTCAATAAGGTGATGTCAGTGTTAGCCGAAGCTTATCTGTCGAGTTCGCATGGGCTTCAGGCTGGGAGTTTGCACAGAGCTCGGGGTGAATGGAGGGAAAGCTGACACCTGCCTTTCCTCTCCCTAAAGGAAACACAGGACAGGCTTCACCTGCCCAACAGAAATTACGCCGCTCAGCAAGGCCGATAGCTCAACTAAGGTATTTCAGAGGCAAATCAGGCAATGGGCTCCTTCTTAACCCTTAGAACGTAAGCTGCACGGATCCATGCCAGAAGCGCAACAAACGGTAAATTGTCGTCATACAGCAAACCAACTGGAAGTTCCCCCGGTGTCTGTTGGTGCTTGAGCTGTCAGACGTCATGCTGAGCTTTGTTTGCTGTTCCTATGTCATGTAGAACCAGAGTTACTGTAATTTAAAAAACATGTAATAATAATAACAACCACTACTGGGCGTCACACTCAAATGCCCATAAAGAACAAAAATGAAAAAACTTCTTTTATTTTAGGTTTTAGAAACAAACAGAAAAAACACAAGCTCTTTGAACCCGGGAGAACTTTCAGGATAGTCTCCGCCCACAAGTGGGTGGGGAAAACCTGCAGAGGGAGGGGCTCCGGAGAGCGGCCGAGCGGCAGCGCGCCGAGAGAAAGAGCAGCAAATGGCGAGCGTGTAGGAGAACAAACATCGGTTTTAAACTGTTTTACACTGTTAATATTTACTGAAATCGGAGTTTACTGATACATTCTGAGTTCTAAGGGTTAAACAGGCCTGTCCCTCCACGCCTGGCCAGGAGGGGGTGGCTGACTTAGAAAGCCGTCAATAAAAGACAGTGTTCCTCACATTTGCCGCATCGTAAAGCCTGTCTGCACTTCATGCATTGGTAAATGATTCACTTTGAGCTTGAAAATTTCTTGAAATTGGTGCTCTCACTGAGTTGAGGCGGAGGACCAGATTGTTTGCACTTTCACTGCAGCTCACAAAAGTTGCAACATCTTGGCTGTCCATTGTAAAAGCCAGTCAGGAGTTTATTCCCAGTGAAAGGCAATGGGAGAGAAGAGAGCAAAAGCCTCTTGTCTTAAGAAAGGGCCTTCGCCACAATTGTTTGCAATGACTGATCTGTGGCCTGCACTGTCATCATTACCCCCCATGAGAGAGGCACCCAGCCCATAAAACAATCCACTGAGGGCTAATGGCTCCTGCGCATTTCATTTGTAAGACACTATAGAAAGTCTATGACAATAGGCTCCTTCTTGAGCAGGCCCATCTGGGGGCCTCTTAGATCCTTTGAAAAGCACGGAGGGTCGCTGACCTAGAAAGTCATCAATAAAAGACAATCCTTGGGAGGACAAATTGAAGAGCGGGGGGATCTCTCGTCCTTGCGAGGCTCAGCGGCGGATGTGTGGGTGAGGCAGGCCGGCCGTGGGTGGCGCACTCTGTCCTGCATCATTCTAAATCAGGTGCTTTTTAACTTTAACTGGCTCCAGTAGAGTTTACTTTATTTCCAGAGCCAGTTGAAGGTAAAAAGCTCTTATA
>JBBPCZ010000034.1:11285253-11298227 GCA_037974445.1 Brycinus macrolepidotus
GGGGGGGGTCATCTCGAAAAGCAAGCCCTGAAAGTGCGTGAATGCTGACGCTGTCCCAGGAGGGATGGAACAGGACAAATGAAGTGATGGTGATTTTCAGTGTTATCGTGGTACTGTTAAAATAGACCGAACAGGTTGAAAAAGCTTCTTTAAGATTCAAGATTCTTTATATCTCACATATATAGTTATTCAAGTACAACATGTAGTGAGATGAGCCCCTGAGTCGACCTTTAAGACAATACATTTATCAAATAATTTAAGTTAAATAAAGAGACATATGGAAAGGCTAAACTAAGGTAATAAAAGATAAGATAAGATACGATAAGATAAGATAAGATAATGTAAGATAAGGTAAGATAAGATAAGATAACCTTTTATTAGTCCCACGGGTGAGAAATTTGCAGAAAAAAGTGTATTCTGACTAAACGAATATTACAACTTTGCAAACAAAAGCAAGATCTGTACAAATGTAAGGACATTTGCTTGATGTATGGACTTAAATAACAGACAGCAGGTGAGATACAATGAAGTCGAGAGTTCAGTTTGTATTATGAACAGTAAAGTTGTGGTGTCGTGTCCTGGTTATTCAGCTTAGACTCAAAAGTAAAATGGTAAAACTCATATTACTGTTGATCTTGGGGTTTGAATGTATGTGACATCTTACTTTTCTTCTCCAGGCCTTTTGCTTTACATTGCTTCAGTAAAGTATTTTAGTGTCAAACTGTCTTAGTACTGGGTTTTAAATGGGGAGGAGGGGCAATGCAATTTAACATAGGATATGGGCAATGACTGATAAGTCATAAATGGGTTTATGACTGATAGGAAATCTGTAAAAGTCTGTATAAATGACATGATGGGAGCGGCAACTCAGTTTTTACCCAGATGTCGTAAGTGAATGCAGTGTGCCATTAGCCTCGGCGCTGACAGCTAACAGCCAAAATCTCCACATAAAATCATGCTTGTTTTCTTCCTTTTTACATGAGTGGCACACCTGAGGTAGGAAACTACATCTCAGCTTGAAAACATGAGCAGAAGTGCCTCCAAACTACTTTTCCTTAGAATAGATGGCATTTTGCTGCCATGCCAATTCACACAGGACTGATATGAGTGTTCTTTATACGACTGCTTTTATAGAAGGTTATCAGTACCAGAATCGTTTTTTGACAGTCCATAAAAATGACTGGATTCTGACAGACTAAAATCTCCAGCAATAATTACCTTACCCTCCTCTTGAGTATTTTCTGCAGAGTTTTTATTTGATTTATTTAGACTTTATAGTTCATATTGTTCTTGTCTCTGTGTGTCTGTGCAGTTATAACATAAGTAATTTCCTCTGGGATCAATAAACTTTTCTGATTCTGATTCTTCACATGAACTAATCCCATCTGAATAGTGCCTATTATGATTCAGCAACTACATGGAAACTGATTTAGTTGATCTTAGGTTGTAGAATAGTGTGATAAAAGCTTGGTCCTGACCTTATAAACAAATATGAAATGAATCCTAGCACTGTTGTTGTTTACTGTTTACTGTGATGTCTTGGTGTCCGTTGGGAGAGAGACTAAGGCAGTAGACCTGTTTACTTCTATTATGGTGGCATCATGGAATTGTTGGCATTTTAAATGATCACAATTATCCAAGTTTGAAAAATTATGATAATTAACAGGTGTTACACCGAGGTCTGTCGCTAAAGCCACTGACTGTCCCGTCCCTAGGCCCTGATTAAGTGCCCTGGCTTGGGGCGGCCGAGCGTGAAAGATCAAACGTGCCGGGACACAGGAGGGTCCCCGGGTGACGTGGTACTTATCTGTCCCCGTCAATGTAACAGAGACAAGGTAATGAAACCAGGGGGCAGCACTGACGACTCTGTCCCATTTGATCGTCCTCGGGGAGCAAAGAGGCTTAGGGCTGGGCCCTGTTTCACATAAGAATGGGCTTCTATTCCTGCGTAATTAGCATACTATTTCTACCCCCATCCCCTTTTCACTTGCTGGTGGCTGTATTGGGTTGGCACTGCTTTGGTGTTTGGGACTTCACCCTCAAATGACCATTGTGGCCCTGGGCTGACCCTTTGGCCTCTTGAGCTGACCACTTGATTAAGAGATTTAAGGGCCTCCGTCCTCTCTTGATGGCCTGTCTGCTGTCAGCGGTGACCATAAGGCTGCCGTCCACGCCAGCCTGCACACCTTCATCAGAGCATCCGTTTAAAACCCTACAGACAGCCCGAGTATGGCCTGTGAGAGTCCTGTTCATGCAGGAGTGCCCACTGGGGCTCATTTGTTAATCATTATCGTGATACTGGTATCGCAAACGGCTGCAGGATGCAAATTTACCATCACACTTTCTTTATCATTTGCTGTGAGCATCCTGACCATTTGCAGCTCGTGATGAGTTTTTCCTCAGTTAAAATGTTCATATAATCCAACAAATGTAAATGTAGTTTGGTCAAAATAATGAAGGCCAGTTTTTAACCATGCTAAAATTATTCCAAGGCATATCAAGTTTGGACAATTTATTGAAAGTTAAATACTAATTCACCGCTGTAGTTTGGCAAACAATATAAAAGTGCAATTCAGTACTTTTAGTACTTTCAATACTTTTAATACTTTTCTTTATTTGAAGGGTCCATAAAAATGAATTTTAAAGTTTTAAGTTTGATGAAGTTCGAAAGTCCATAAAGTCCACATTTGGAAACTGCCGCAAAAAACAGCCCATTTTGAATTCATTGTTTTTGTGATGTCATGAATCCTTGTTACATTATTTATTAGCACTTTCAGACATGAAGGGTTTCACTCCAAAAAAAATCAGACAGTTTTCATGAATTTTCTTTTTTTTTCATAAAGCAATTTGTTAAGAATGTTTCATAGATTCAAGAAATATCAATGCTATATTAAGACCTGTTTTGTTCTCAAATCACACTCTGTCTGTTTGGAAATCAGCAAAGAAGTTGGGATGTAAATAGAGGGATATAGCTAGAGACTTCATTAGGCCTCCCATTATCAGTGCTAAAGAAGGATTTTGTAGAACGGCCACCTTTTAGTGTTTTACAATGCATTGTAATTACAATAGATTCTATTACTGATTGTCTATTGGCTTTAACAAGTTTTCTAATTGTCCCTAATGCTACAGACATGACCTACTGTCCCTCCTGCATTTTATGAGGCATCATGAATTGTAAATAGCTTAGGCTGTTACATTAAAGTCTCTTGCTGAATGAAAAAAGCTCTGCTAAAATTGAAGTTTTAACAGATGCATTATTTAGGAGTGTTTTAGTGAGTCATTTCCTCTTAGCACAGCTCGGCTTTTCCTTTTTTTTGTTCCTTATTCACTCTCACTCTCTTGCCATCTGTTATCTACCTGTTTGTATGTCTGTGTCCTTGAGTTTAGGTTAGTGTTTGCACTGTGCTCTCATCCAGAAGAGGCCTTTTCCTCCCAGTTTATTATTCAAATATTGTATCAGATCAAATAATAATAATAAGGTTCTGAAATACCAGACACCTTTTAAAGGAGTACTTTGCCAAAAAGATTATTACAGTCATGGAATAGTCTGTTTAAAAGTGGGGTTTTAGTCCCAAAGGTTTATTATGAAACATATTCATTATGACAAGCAAAGTGGTACTTTTTTCCAGGTTATTTTATATAAACACTCAGAAGACTGGTGGGCTCACTGGTGGGTTTGGAGAGTAAATAAAATGGCTATATTTGTGTTAAAGACATCTGGTTCCATTCACCACCACTGTAAAGAAACCTTTGTTGGTTTTCCCAATGGATCAAACCACTCTAAATGACTTTGTTTGTGTCTAAACGACTGAATTATGCAGAAACTTTGGGGATAAATTGGTGGAATTCAGTTTTAGTTTGGCTTATTTAGGATAGAAGTTTAAAACAAATGTCACAGATGCAGGTTATGTTTTTGGGTAATGCCAAAATGCTCTCATCAGCATACATTGAATCTGACCTTCTCTTTTGACCACTTTATTTACAATATTAAATAAACCTCTATTGCAAACTTATCCTGAAAATGAAAAAAAAAATGCTTTAAAAAGTCTCTTTAATCACATCACCTCCAAAAAAAACCTAGGAATCTTAATGAGTAAGAGATAAAAAAAAGGCCCATTTGACTAAATGATTGTCCTGAATCTGCTGCAAAAGGGTATAATCCTCAATTGGGCCAATTAGTGCGAGCCTGGGTTCCCCATGTACAGACAGGCTAACTGATTAGAGCTGACACCACACTAGTTCTCACTGCTGCAATGCCAGGTATGATGGGCCCACTTCAAAGGGCCTGCAGGCATCGGCAAAGGCAAAGGATTGGAGGCCAAGCCCGGCCTGCTAATCTCCCTCCTGCTAAAGCCACGGCGTTCCTGAGTGCTCACACAAAACCAGCTTACAGCTCCACAATCAGGGGGCATTAAGGCCGGCCTCCAGTCAGCCCAATTGCCTTTGATTTTCTGATCGTTTGACCGAGAGGATGGTCACACGTCTTGGCGTATGTTTTTAGAGGCAATGCCCATGGTTTTGGGGTGGGAGAGAGGGAGGGTACGCAGGTTTATAACCTTTTGCTGGGAAAAGCTTGTTGTTTGATGTTCAGTACTGAATCAGTATATATTAAACAGCTAAAAATGCACTGTTGACTACTTTAGCAATATACCTTTGACGTCGAAGTACGATATGAGCTATTGCTTAAGTTTTATTATATCAAGATTATATTTTGCCTGGTAGTATCAAGTCTGAAATTTTTTGCAGTGTTTAATCGTCCAGTTCTAATGTTACATATGGTCCATTTACTCATGTGATCCTGTTTGTGTATGCTTCTCCCATTATAGATGGAGATATTTTCTTTTTAAAGCTGGTGTTCAATGCTTTAACCTCATAGTGCTTTTGCTTTTCAGATCTGCAGGAGCTAAAAAAAAGGAACGAAAATCGTCATTGTCCACTTACTCATCCATTGCGCCGTACAGGTTTTGGTATTCCCAATGCAAACTCATGGGAGTCATGGGAGCCATGATAGGCTGTATTCCTTGTTTTCTGGAGATCCCTTGTGCATTGTAACTTAATTAGTTTGGGTGTTCAGCGTGACAGAAGACTGACAGGTCCAGTATGTGAGCGAGGTCAGTTGGAGGCTGTTTGCTGCTGAAGGCGAGCGTGCGGCTTGGCTGTCTCAGTGCTAATTGTTGAATTCTTGGGGGTCTTGACTGAAGGCACTTAGGGGGAACTCCTGCATAAGTCATGCTCTCCGCTGTTGTGTTCAAAAACTTTTAATTAGGGTTTGTTTTACTGTACATGCAGTCACTCAAAAAAAGACAGACATTGTAGCCTTACGGTTTTCAAAACATGCAAAACAAGGTGTTTTAAAATGGAATTCTCTGCACTGCATAATATCAGTCTTACTAACGGTAGCTAAATCTACTAAGGTGATGGTCATTTGCCTTATTTTCATGGAAAAAGGTCCATTTTGGGGATCTATAATAAATGTCCACAGAATTGGCCAGTTATAAAAAGTCAAATTCTGTTGCTAAAAAGCAAGTCCAATTGTCATAATACTCTAAAGGTAGAATTCTTTCACAGTGTAACTGGCATGAATGACTCTGGTGACTGATTTATATGAGAAATCCACCAACCACCAACCACCACTTTACCACTAACTGCAATTTATTTCACTTTGTCACACCAAGGTGTGTTTAGTAGTCCAAAGTCATACTTAAGTAAAAGTCTTATATCTTCAGTGAAAAAATCACTCAAGCAAAAGTAACATAGAAACAATTTCAGCAGGAGTAAAAAGTTTCTGGTCATAAGCTCCTTATAGAATTACAGTAGAACTTTGGTTAAAAATGGTTCTTCTCGTTTTTGGGATCCTTTTGGTAATCCAACCATATTGGAGCTATGGGCCACTGCTGATATTTTTGTGCATATCTGCCAGTGCTGATACATAAACAGTCATTAAATGTAGGACTGTCATGATCACTTGAATTGGATTATTCTTTTAAAGAAAAATCTAATAAATTTTACATTCTCAATAAACTGACTTAGTGATTGCTTTACAATTTGAATGATAAACAGGCTCTAGGTAGCGAACGTTCTTCATAATTGGAAGTATTAGCATCCACATTACTTTTGTGAGCATCACTGAAAGGGAGGAAACCCACACCATCAGGATCTCATTAATGCACATGTATTTTTCGATATCCAATTCATGTGTTTCACGTAAATTTGCTGTCCCAAATTGTGTGTATATGATTACTCAATAAGCAGTCAAAATAATTGCTAGATTACTCGATTACTAATATTGTCCATAGTGACGGCTAAATTAAAATCCATAATTTATTTCAGTGCCAAACTAACATTTATTTGTTGAGAGTTGAAAGTGCAGTAAAATAAACAGAAGGAAGACATTTTAGTGTCATGTGTAGCCCAGCATCACTTAAACATCCTACTAGGATACAATAAATGAATATCAGTTTGAAATATTGGTCTCAACATGTAAACAAATAGAAACAAAGCCAATATGCATCCCACTAAAAGGAATTAGCAACTCATTATTGCTGAAGTGGAACTGAGGAAAGGTTGGATTACTGTATTACTTTTTGAAAACCAAAAAAAAAGGATATATAAAGATTGTGCTGAAGTCCATATACCTGAGTAAATGTAAGCAAATGCTATTCACCTCTGCATACTGAGAATGTATATATTTAGAACATAGACGCCTTGCACACATGTTTTCGGTGTGACTCTCCTGCTTGGCCCAGCTCAAATATTTTGTGTCAGACTGGAAGAGTTCAGGTGTAGGTTGACATGCAGTCATTAGGCCTCGTTCAGGCATTAGCCTGAGGACGGTATTAACCTTAGCCTCGGTCAGGAGCTGTACGCTGTAGAGGGATTAAGGGAACCTCCTTGTCCGTCACATTGCGACATCCTGCTCCTCTTTCGCGACAGGGCTAAAGCGAGGCTGAGGATACAGAACTGTCGAGCATAATTAAACCGTACTTAAAGAGGCCTCAGAATGAGACAGGTGAGGAGGTCATCTCTGACACAGGCAGATCTTCGTCCCTATGGTTTGTGGCAATTTAGGTCAGACTTGGAACATGAGGAAGTGCTTTTATTGGGGGGTGGATGATCTGGCAGAAGTGCAATACAAAAAAATCTTCATGATACACAACACACATGACGATAAGTCACCAGCTGGAACAGACATGATAGACCAGCGAACTATAACTAAAACTATCAGTAGAACGATTTTTCATTTTACTATATTATTAGGGATAGGAGGAAAAAATCAAACAACTGGTAAAGAATGATAAGTTTATGTCATACAGACAATCCCCACATTGTTCCTATCCAATTTTAAAAGGCATTTTTGACTTTTGCCTTTGTGTGGTTGAATGCATCAAAAGACATTTCCCAAAAGACATGTGCTACATGCAAATGACCTCTTTTCTGATTGGATGTCCTTATTGTTCCTCATTTAGAAAGCTGAAACATTTGTAACTTGAATGAGAATGGGTAGACATCAAATATTGTTGGATGAAAGTTGTATGTAAATATGTTGGTTTTTGTGACAAAAAATAATAAATTCAAACGAGGTGTTATTGTGATGTGGTACCAATTTCTTATTGACAAGTATTCTAGAAACATCAACCCTAAAATTGTTCTTTGAAAAGTGCATTGTGATAGAATTTATCACAATAACATTGATATATTGTCATTTTGTCAGGCTTTAGTTTTTGTAAAGACAAATGGGTGTGTGATGGTGTGTTCCTCTGTTGTGGTTCTGGGTGTCAACCAAAATAACAAACAATTAGCTAATAACTAATATAAACCAAAACACAAATACTGCACACTGTGTTTGGTTCAAGACATGCACCCAGATATGTCTAATTTAATGGTGCCCTGTAATATTTTGTATAGTCTAATCCTGAACAAATTGCCTGCAATTTATACTGTCAGGAGCTCGTGCCGGAGGCCTGGCTGCAGGAGTTTGGGTCGCCAGTTCAGGTTCATGTCACCTGCAATAGTGCTCTTCACTGAGCTGTTTTGTCAGATGCTGTCATGCCATCCTTACTCCTATTGGCTGCGATCTAACCTGAAGCATGTTGGCATCGGCCTGCCAGGCTGCAGCGGCGCGCAGAAGAGTGGGTAGAGGGGCGACTCCGCCGAGAGACAAGGAGGAAGAGAGCAAGAATGAAAGGGTGGAAAAGGAGGGGAGGATGGAAAGGAAGATGAGAAGAGACATGAGGATGAGGCGAGGCGAGGCAAGCGGAGTGGGAGGAAGGGAGAGTAAGGGATGGATTTTGAGCCGTGGCTTTGAATCTAGAACGTGTTTCTGTTAGGTTCTTCTGGGGTGTTACACAAGGCACGGCAGGGGGCCGTTTCAAGTGGTTAAAGTCAGATGACTGCTTAAGTGAACCCCAGGTTTGGTCTAATTGAAAGGAGAGAGAGAGAGAGAGAGCGTGTGCATGAAAGGCGTGAATCGACTAAAGAGACTGTCTCCTTATTGCATTACGGTTTTTGCCTCCATCTGCTTTAAGCAATTAAGTTCTAACTGACGAACATTCTCTCACAGGAAGGAACACGTTACGTTTACTGCCTTCTGGCGATGTCCTTATGAGGCCCTCTGGTGCTGTTAGCATCCTCACGCTAAGAGTAGTAAATGTAGCACAAATATGATATTCCGATGCTTGAAGATATATTTATGATTACACTGCATTTCATTTTTTTCTGGGGTTGATAAGTAGCGTCACAAATTTTATCAAATATTTTGATTTAAAGGGACATTCCAGCCTAAAACTAGCGTTTAATGTGTCATTTGTTGTGTAGTTCTCTGTAGCACAGCATTACATTGCTGTGCCTCATAAGCTGAATTCAAGATTTAACTTTCAAATACTTGCAAATACTTCATACAACCACTAGTAATCCCTGTTGTGTTAGAATAGCCACAACTCAATCAAGCTATCATCAGTGTAACTCTTACCTTGGTCACTGAACAACATGAAGGATAAAGTGACCATTTGTCATACGTGAACACACCGTGTGAACAGCACAAAATTCTTTCTCTGTATTTAACCCATTCACCAGCGGGCAACCAGGAACACAGCGCCCGGGGAGCAGTGTGTGGGAACGGTACCTTGCTCAAGGGTACCTCAGTGGTGCCACTAGCAGTCCTGGGATTCAAACCCACAACCTTCTGATTGCAGGGGCAACTCCCTAACCACTAGGCCACCAGCTGCCCCAAAGTTTTGTCTTGGTTCAACATACACCAAAAACAGGCCTTCAGTTATTACGGTATATATACAATAAGGTATTTGGTCTCCTAGCAATAACGTTAGCTATCTAAATTCTTTCTGCTAATGGAAAAAATGCTATAAAATGGCAGTAGCTGACTGTCTGACTAGTACTGACTTTGTCCATAGCATGCTCTGATCATGTCTTGAAGGTATAGTTTGGTGAAAAATCACATTTATACAATTTGATTGTGATATAGTGGATGAATCAAAACATATTTGGAGACTAAATTTAGAACTGGAGCTAACAAGTGTAAAATGTGTAAAAAATGATTTGTCACTTAAGCTCTGGCCCTCTAGCCCCTCCTCATACATGACAGATTCTATACATCTGTCAGGCCCTGCTTTGTCCACCTGTAATCAGAGTTTGGACCCTTGAAGTATCATAGACCATGAAAAATAGATGGAAGACTGATTTTATTAGCCTGTTGTGTTTTTAGCGGGCCCTTATCTTCGTCACGTTGGACACCCTGCACACTCTGCATGGCAAATTATTTAGAACATACATCAAATACTCATCCATAATGTAGAGGTTTTTGTTTCAAGTGCTTGTGAGATTCTGCTCTGAAGTGGATGGAGGGTGGGTGAAATGATGTTGTTGCATTTGCTCTCCCCACTAAGTGGATAACTTTTGAGCTGTACCAAAACATTAACTTCATTTAGGATGAATCTATTTCTGGTGACTTCAGGAGCCTGATCCACAACAAGGCTTTAGTGTGGTTGTTCTCTGCTTCTAAACTGCGACTTTGCTCTGTGGTCAAAAACATTTCTGTCAGTAACAAAAGCAGTCTTAAGTAAAGACATACGTTGGCACTTTGTCTTATGTCATAAAAGAAAGTAGAAGTCTTACATGTCACCACTGCCCCATGAGAATAAGTTCTGTGGAGAGAGGTGCACAAAATCTTGTCTTAAATCTCAATAGTGAGGATACAATTTAGCATTCACATAAAAGATCCAAACGAAAAATTAAAAATAGGCCTGTAATGAAGTGTCAGAATTTCAGACTTCAAAATAACTGTGATATTACTAAAAATAAGTCATTTTTAAAATGTTTCCTTTCCTCTCCTGTGCCAGTCTGTGCAAACGTGTTCAAATAGCAGTAGATAAACAGTGAAAATCTCAGCCATGTGGAACTTTCACAGTTTTTCAGAAGGACAATTTCAAACATGCAGTTTTGTAACCGCTATTCATGTTCAGTATCAAGAGGGGATGCAACACCCAGTGACTTATCCACTACAGGTTTGAGACCACTTGAAAACTGCTCAGTATACAGAATACAAAGCAACAGAAGCAGAACAGAAAGGAAAATACCTTTGAGAATGGCGACACCATCTGTGGCCACAGGTTTAGATTACTAAAAACCTATGGTATTGTCTAGCATGACCATCCTTTCTCTGAACTGGATTTCATGACGCATACTGTGGCCTACAAACTGTTATTAACTTTATTTTACATGTCATGTTTTTATTTATTTAACTTTTTTAGTTTTCGGCCCAGTGTTAGTTCTAAACAAGGATTTTTTTCAGTGTATCACTAGTTCACATCATGATGGTAATCCACAGCTGTTGTACTGTTTTGTTGAAAATTAAGCTGATAAAATTTACATAGGTTGATGTTTCAAAGCATCAGAGCTAATAAATCATTGATCATGTTTCTTTATAGAAAACATAATACTTTGCTCTCATTCATACTGTATACCATTATATAGCTGAGATGACAAAGTTTACTTTGACTTTGAACAATGTGAGAGTTTATGTTCTTTACTTGTTTTCTATTTATGATTTTTGACTATATGAAATATTGTTGGTGTGTTATGAGCCACACGTTACTACAGTGCACCATGCTTAACTTAAAGCATAACCACAGCAACAATGAAACTGAGAAAAACTGTTTTATAGCTCTTTTGTAAGATGTAATAGTTTGTAGTTCCTGCAGTTTTTAATAATGGAGCAAATGTGATTTTCTGTCTCAGTATGATTGATCCACAAATACCCATTTTCAGTCATAACACAGTTTGACCAAAACCCCACTTCTTTTCAGCACCAGTGTTGGATATGTGACTGACAGAGGGTTAGATATGACTTTGGCTGGATCCTGCTCTGACTAACCGGGAGCTGTTAATCTCTGCCCATCGTCTGGGCCGCATTCAGAGGGGGAAGTCCAGAGGTGGCGTTTTGATCCAGACCCATAGAACTCCGTAGCCAGGAGCGATTCCTGCTTTGTCTCCGCTGGCATTCCTCTTAAAAATAACTTTCCCACAGCTTGCATCCCGTCCAAGGCCCTGGCTGCCAGTGCCGGGCTGGCTGTTTTGTTGGACGAGCGCTTTGGAGTTTGAGCGAGGCGAGGGGTGGAGGTGGGGGTGTGTGTGGTTGTGTGTGTGTGTGGGGGGGGGGTGCTCAGGGGACGTGGTGCAGCAATAGCATCATCTTGTTGGAATGTGGAGTGAAATGTTTACAAATTAGTCACGTTGAGTAGCAAGCATGGTTTATAAGCGAGGCTTAAGGGTGGAAAATTAGTGTTTTGTTTTTGCTTGCAATCATTTTGCTTAACATTGTCATAAAAATGAACTCAATTTGAAAACAGCTGCTGTCTTTACATTGTGATATATATGTGTTATGTGTAAAAGTTATGATGAATGCACCAAATGAACTGGTCCAGTAACTGTTTATACTGGCATACAGTACCATGTTTGAGAAAAAATAAATTTGTTTTTAATAAACATTTGTTTATTCAGGAAAAATGCTAATACTAGAATAAACACAATCACAGTGACCATCTAACTTTTGTCAATTCTTTACTAAAATAAAATAACAAAAACTGAGGAAACCCATGCATCCATAACTTTTTTAAAAACTAAATAATTCTCGATCTGATTGACTGTATTTCTATTAGTACAAATAATAAATACCTTTTAATAATAAATAAGTATTTTTATTGGCAAAATACACTGACTGCCCAGATCAATATTTTAAAATAATTTTCTTGGCTGCGTAAGACTTTTGCACAGTATTTCATAGTAAAATTAAGAACATTTTATGTCTTTCAGAGATACAAGGTTTTCAAGCAGATTTGCTTATGATACTGTGAGTTGTGTATTGCGAAAGAGCATAGCAAAAAATGACACCAGGCCTGAGCAGCGTAGGGTTATTTCTCTTGGAAATGCCACCAGGGTCATGCCCAGGCATATACACGCTGTTTTTAAAGGAATTACTTTCCCCAAAATAAGTGACTGACACCTCCTGTAATTAATCAGCAAAGACATGCTTGGATTCCAAATTTGACCTCTTTAGTTTAGAACTGGAACTGCAAGGCTAACATTGCTAACAAACACTAGAATTCAATGGGCTATTTGGGTGACTATTGAATTCTAGTGTTTGTCAATAAAACTTGTCAATATGTCAATAAAACTTCTCTCAAACCGTAGTTATAGTGATATATTTTTAAGGAAATTATTTGAGCTGTTTGGTTAACTAGTGCGTTTGTGTTTGTTAGCAAAATTAACCTTGCAGCTGCAGTTCTATCATTTGGACAATTAATATTACTTTAATTTTTTGATGTTTTATTCCTTTAAGTTACTTTTGTGTCTATGAAGTTATAAATATAACTTGCAAAGGTCTATCTATCTATCTATCTATCTGTCTATGTATCTATCTGTCTATCTATGTATCTATCTATTTATCTATCTATCTATATATA
>JBBPCZ010000034.1:11304145-11317348 GCA_037974445.1 Brycinus macrolepidotus
TTAGATAGATAGATAGATATAGATATAGATAGATAGATAGATAGATAAATAGACATAGATAGATAGATAGATATAGCTATAGATATAGATATATAGATATGTGTGTTTGTGTGTGTGTGTACATACATATGCAAAAATGTCCTATTGAAAACAAAATTATGGCTATTTTTAACATGGTACAACTGGTACATTTTTGCCCATTTTAACTAATCAAATGAGATGTCAGAAAAAGATCAATTTTGTGATTCATAGAAATTATTGTGATGGTACATTTGTGCCATATCCCCACCACGAGAATCATGTTGTATTTACAGCTTAGCACTGCAGATTGTACATATGTCAATGTGTTTACCTAAGGATATCCAGACCTCTTCTCATGGAAGCCCTGTATTACTTGTAGTTCCCATTATATAACCAATTTGGCTCAATGGATGAAGTTTCATAAGTCCATGCAATGACTGGAGGCATCGAGGATCTGGAATCAAACCTGTGTTCTTCTAACCAGCTTACAAATATCAGCTGCTTCTCAAAAACATATCTTGATACTTTTCACTGCTTTCTTGTTTGTTTGCATTTATTCTTGCAGTCAGAAAGACTCACACTGCTCAGATAAATGGCTTTAAATTATTTTCTTAGGTGCCTAAGACTTTTGCACTGTGCTGTAGCTAAGTCTGCCCTCCCATTGGTAGGTATTCAGAAGTAGGATTAAAGCCCTTGTTGGTAAGATTAACCACTTACACAATAATGAAGTGACAGAAGAATCAACTAATTACGATTCGAATTGTAATGGCTGGGGCCATATTGGTGAAGGGGAAACATCACTATAGACCTTCTGGAAGTTCTAGATCCACCACTGACTGTGAATGCGAACAGCAGTTTAACCAGTTGGTTTGTGCCAGATGGTGAACAACACCAGCTCTCCAGGACTCTTTACTGAAGGAGTCACTGTACAAATGCTGCATACAAGATCAAATGTATGTTAATATTTCTGTTAGAATCATCAGATAAATCATGGAATATCTTTTACAAGGCTTGTCCAGTCAAAAAATTCAATGTGCAATGCTTTTATCTTAACACTAAAATAGTATTAAAATCCCATGGACCATGTTTTGTTGTTAATGGTCTGAACTGAAGTCCCAAGTCTCTGGAACTCTACTGGAGACATGGAACAGAATTCTTCCTAAAGATTTTCCCTCAATTGAGAGTTTCGATGATGGTGGTAAAGAGCGTCCAACACATCAGTCCAAATCTCCCATAGGTATTCAGAATCAGATTCAGAAAACTTTATTGATCCCGGAGGAAATTGCTGATGTTACGACTGCACAGACCCAGAGAGACACTGAGACACAGAGACAGGGGGAGGAGTTATAAGGTCTGATGGCCGTAAGAAGGAAGGATTTTCTGTGGCGTATATGCACTCCATCATTTTCATACTCAGCAAACCATTTAATCACCCCTCGTCCTGATGTCTTGAGATCTACTTTACACTCCTTTCTCTCTGTCCATTCTCCATTGTGTCTCATGGCTCTTGGCCTAATGCTCCCCACTGACACTATTGGCTAGTTTACCCCAGTCGAACTGAAACAGATGCTAATGCAAAAGCCACCGAGAGCCTTCCAGTCTCCCTCTGTCACACTGCAGCAGCTCCTCAGTGTCTTTCCTCCATGTCTGTGCACTCTTTGCATGCCAAGTCCTTCGTGTGACTCGTGTCTCAAGGCGCAAGGACAGTGAGAGAGCTGCTGCAAGGCAGTCCGTTTCGTGTTGCGTTAATCATTTTCTCTTGCCTGACTGAATAAACAAACAATATGGGCAAGATAGATATAAAGAATATTTTGAGCCTTCTTACTAAACATAAATCTGTATTCAAGTTTTATAATGTAATAGAAAAAAGTCATGTAAAATGTATAAATGATTGCTGTTTCCTTCTTTTTTTATTCCTTTGCACATATGTTAGCATGAAGCCAGATACTTGGCCTTAGATGAGAATGTCCAACTGTAATTTAGTCCAGAAACTAGCCTTAATCTGCCTCTGTGGGACCGTCCTGCTGTGTCTTGTCCTCCCTGCTTTCCCTGCCTTCCTCTTCCTCTCCGCGGAAATTGATGTCAGTTTTATGGCAGATGCCAAAGCTCTTAGCCGATACACATTGTGCAGGGAAATATGACAGGTCTTAATTAACAGTAATGAAGCAAGAATAAGCTGCTCACTTAGATAGAATATGCTAAACGACCTTTTGGGGGCTAGGAGCGATGATTAAAGGTATCCGTTTCATGAATCATGCCTCATTTAGCCGCTAGTCTTTTGTGTGAGCTAATGTTTGGAGGATGACTTTTAAATTTAGACGCATAAATGGCCGGCGAGTGTATTAAACTGATTTACAGTCTTGTGCCGATGGAATGTTTTTTTTAGAGTTAGTGAAGGCTGCTAGCTGTCTCTTATCTAAGAGCTCTCATTAGGGGAGATAAGAATGAAATGAGAGTTCAAGTCGCTGTCTCGTTAGCAGGCTAGCATGCTAGTGCTGCAGCAGAATGTGGCCTCCTGAGGTCAGCCGTGTCATAGATCTGTTTTATTTGCTTTTTGTTGCCCTCCCATAAGACCAGGTAAAACCTAAAGTTACGGTTGTTTAAGGCAGTGATCTCCAACTCTGGAGATCAACCTTGCTGAGAAATCCAGTTCAGGCCACAATCTGCACCACCTGTTCTGGCTAATGAACTTCCTCAGAATTCCGTGATTGGCTGGAGTGTTAGGTAAAGAGAAAGGGGCAGCAAATTAGATGCAGCTTGGAGCTAAATACAGCACAAAAGTAGGTTTGGTGATCACTGGTTTAAAGAAAAAACATGTGATTGTTCATATTACTCACATTACAGAATATTTACAATTAGAGATGGCACCCATTTAATAAGAGATATAATATCAGCAGTCAGAGCTGGATGGGATATTAGATGATAAAAAATGAATCCAAACCAATCCTGCAACAAATCCAGTCTCAACTATCTAGTCTTCGAAGTCCACAGCTGAGTGTTTCTAGGCAGTTTTAGAAACACTCCTTATAACTTCAGTGCAAATAGGTGGTTATATATGAATGCATGGGTACTTGTAACGTCACAAAAAAAGGATTTAAAAAGTACTGGTTTTGCTGCAGTGTTTCCTTTTTTATATATGAACTTTTTCAAAGCCCCTTTACAATCATTCAGCCACCTGAAATGCTATAAACTATTATTCATCTATAAACTATTGTTCATCTATATATTTGTCCATGTTTATTTATGACAGTATGAAACACTGCACTTGAAACCATATAAGTTGAAGAACAGAATGGATTGAGGAGGACTACATGATCACGTCACAACATTTGGCAACATTAGTGAACCTAACATTTAGTAATCTGTGGTTTTACACTGAATCAGCATGTTCAGTACTGGAATTTTAATCCTTATTGAGAAAAAAAAACTGTGAAAACCTCTGAAAGAGGCAAATAACTTATTCTTTTTTAATTCTCCTCACACTCCCCACACCTCCGCACCCATTTCGAACTTTTAAATATTGCATTGATTCCTCATAATAGGCTGGCTTGATTAGATCCCAGAGTTCCTGGCTCCGTGCTTTAAAAAAACACACACACAAGCGCAAACAAAGCGCGCCGCTTTGATTAAGATGTAAATTCTCTTTAATTAGAATGTAAATTCTTACATTTATATGAAGACATCAACTGTCAGCTTGCCATGTGATATCTGTTTTTTTCAGCCTGCCGCATGAATGAAGCCTTCATCATTCATTTGCGGCGTTAAAACAATTTTGCTCCAGCCTTTGTTGCGTGATTCCGGTAATATTCCCTCCCCATGTTCCCCTTTCATATTCACTTTTGTTTGTGTTGCGGCGTGCGTCCCGCGCCACTGTGCCTGGGGACTTTGAGGAAACTCGGAATGAAAATTGAGTTCATTCAGTGCGCGCCAATTACTTCTGCTGAATTTTCCTCAATGCAAATCAAGCCGGCGCTCATAAAAGGTCCACATGTATTTGAAATAATTAATTTTCTCCTCTGTGAGAAGCTACAGCTTGACGTTGTTTTATCCTGGGCTTTTTTTTCCCCCTGCCCAACCTCTATCCAACCCCACACACACACAAACACACACACACGTTGGAAGCAATTTGAATATTGCCGTTGTCTGTCTGCTTAATTTCCATTTTTAATTGAGGCTTCATCTCATACACTAAACATTAAACACCGCACTTAAATTGGCCCTGCTTTAGTCTGGGCTGCTGCTTTTGCTGTGTGTGTATGTGTGTGTGTGTGTGTGTGTGTGTGTGTATGTGTGTGTGTGTGTGTGTGTGTACTATATATAGCATTTGTTGATATTTTGTAGTTTGTTGATTTTTGCTGTGTGTGTGTGTGTGTGTGTGTGTGTGTGTGTGTGTGTGTGTGTGTGTGTGTGCGTGCTTGTGTGTGTGTGTGTACAGGCTCCCTGCATGAACTCTGGGCGCTGGAGCTGGACGAGCAGGGCCTACGGGGTCCGCTGCCCCATCAGGGTTAATCTGGGCTGGGGCATGCCTTTGAGGCTGCTGGAGCTGACAGGGTGAGGGCGAGAGAGTATTTCCACCTATTTCTCTGTCTCTCTCTCTCTCTCTCTCTCTCTCTCTCTCTCTGTCTCTGCCTCTTTACGAAGAGAGTGAGAGAGAGGAAGCGAGAGAGAGACACCGAGGGTTAAACTGGGAGTCACATACATTTACTGGAGATGTGGAAGAGGGTGCTGCTTTGCCTTTTCGTATTGTGCTTGTTATGACATCTTGCAGCCCTGATTCTGTGTGTGTGTGTGTGTGTGTGTGAGTGTGAGTGTGTGTGTGCTGGTAGATAAGTTTTTCTTTTACTTTAAAATAGAAATATTTTATATTGTTTATTCTAGAGCTGCAAGCACTGAATATATTTATTTTTAAATATTCTATAAATTCATAACTAATGCATCTAAATATTTTAGAAGTAATAACTGAAAACAGAAAAAAATGAGAAAAAAGTGTATTCTTCTTCTTCTTCTTCTTTTTCTTCTTCTTCTTTTTATTATTATTATTATTATTATTATTATTATTATTATTATTATTATTATTATTATTATTGCAGCAAATAATGGAATTTATTTTTGCATAAAATTGTATGTTCCTCTTCTTCTGATTATTGCTATTCATGTAATTGCTATTCAACAAAGTTGCATTAAAAATGATCTTAGTCAATCTGGCAACCCAGAACAGTTTGCTGGTTATGTTAGAAGCAGTAAGTGCTGGAGAGTAGAAAAACATTTAACCATCTTTTTGAAATGAAAGCAACTGTTTTGTTATCTCTTACCAGAGAACGGAGGAGTGATGGAGGTTTTTAAGTCACTCCAAACCACTTTACGTCTATTCGCTTACAGAATATTCAGTTTCTCTGTTCTATATATGCATGTATATTTTCCTCCTCGTGTGGTTATGAATTGTTTTGAACTAGTTTAATCTGTTTTGATGGATTTGTTATGTAAATGCAATAGTATTCTGTACATGTGTGCTGTATCTAAATAAACCCAAAACAGATTTCAAACCAGATTTTTCTTTTCAGATACTGATCCAATATTATTTCTTTCTATTACTAAGTAAAGTTGAGCTGTTTTTAATTGAAGCACTTCACTTAAGATGAGCATCTTAAAGTAGACCCTCCAACACTCTACTACCCCACACAGCTAACAACATGATATCACACAGTGTGAGTGTGTGCTATTTCAGGACGGATTTGTCACAGATCTGGACCAGATTCTTTCTTTGTTTCGCTCTGTTGTGCCATGCGGCACTTTTCTACTGATAAATCTTACCTGATACTGAATCAGTGCTATCTGTACATCAAAAGCTAATTAGAAACACACAGTGTCTTGTTTTTAGGTGTAATCAGTGGAACTTTCATCAAAATACACATTGATTCACTGCACCAGATCTGCTCTGCCCTGCATCAGATGCTGTAAGACCAAAGCAATCTGGATCAAAGATTCCATACCATAATACGTCCCATAATATAATACTCTCCATGCCATAATACTCCCTAAATTATAATACTGCCCATACCATAATACTCTCCATCCCATAATACTCCCCAAACTATAATACTGCCCATACCATAATACTCTCCATCCCATAATACTCCCCAAACTATAATACTGACCATACCATAACACTCCCCGTACCATAATACTCATACCACAATACTTATACCATAATAGTCATACCATAATAATTCTCATACCGTAATACTGCATATCCCATAATACTCCCCCATACCATAATACTGCCCATAGCATAATAATCCTCATACCGTAATACTGCTTATACCATAATACTCCCCATACCATAATACTTCTCATACCATAATACTCCCCAAACTATAATACTGCACATAACCATAATACTCATACCACAATACTCATACCATAATACTCATACCATAACACTCCTCATATCATAGTACTCCCGATACCATTATACTCCCCATACCATAATACTGCCTATACCAAAATACTCATACCACAATACCCATACCATAATACTCATACCATAATACTTCTCATACCATAGTGTTGCCCATACCATAATACTCCCCATACCATAATACTGTCTATACCATAACACTCCACATACCATAATTCTTCCTATACCGTAATGCATTTTTCATTACTATAAAGCACACAATCATTCACCATTTGCACAATGACAATTTGCACATCTGTTTATTCTCCACTGTAAATATTCAGATACTTTAGTCCATAGTTTGTATATTGTGTTATATTTTTTACATTCGTGTAGATTTATCAGTTGATACTATTATTCTACTCTTTATTGTATTTCCAATTTTATAGTAATTGCACTGTCTCAGGGTTATATTTCACTGCATATTGTACGTAAATGAACATCTCAAATATTGAATCTTGATTCATCAGTTTACAGTAGTTTGGCTCCACACTTTCACGTTGAAGTTATAAGTGTTTCAGCCCCAGACTGATTTTTAAATGAGGCAGCCAATCAGAACTGAGGTCTGCTATATATATATATGTCTTAAAGGGACAGTGACAAAAACCTGTTTAATTCTGAGGGATAATGAGAGATTGGAAAATAGTCACGCACAAATCAAAAATGACTGTTTTTCATATGTAAAACAACACAAACGTGGTCACATGTGGAGACCAGAGAGTGGGGAGGCATATCTTACAATAAAACATAAGATGTGGGCCCTTCAAAAATCTTCTTTGGCCTTTGTGATAGAGCATCATGCTGTATGCCTGTGTGTGTGTGTGTGTGTGTGTGTGTGTGCGTGCGTGTGTGTGTTTCCCTGCCCCTGCCCCCTACCACCCCTTTCTGAAATCCCTCTTCGGTCCTTAGAGCTAACTTGTTGACTAACAAGTTGTGGCTCTTTTCTCCTCTCGGCACTTCGGTGCAATACAACTACTCGAGACGAGAGCGGGAACATTTATCCTGGAGGCCACTTGAAGCTACTCGAGCAGAAAGGCGCAACCTCTCTCCCTCTCTCTCTCTCTCTCTCTCTCTCTCTTTCTCTCTCTCTCTCTCTGCTCTATTCCACATTTTTAATGAGCTTCCTCACAATCACTCTAGGCTGGCCTGTTCTCTCCTGGCCGCAGACTGAAAGGGGATTTGTCCTCATTAAAGTGGCTGCAGAGCTGTATGATAGCCCACTCAGAGCACGTATTACCTTTTAATCACTTTGTGGAGGAGCTGCTTTGGAGAATCGGACGACTTTTGCAGCCTCAACAACTCTTTCTGAACAAATAAAATCCCTGTCGTTGAATTTTATCAGGTCATGTTGTAGGCTCTGCCCTAATTGAGCCTAATTTTAGCTCTTAAAGCAAGACGTTTAGCTAAAGGATCGTTCATTAGGGCGTCTTAATTTAAAGGGCCCAGATTACGGAAATCCTCATTTCAAAATAAGTGTCTGATGTAGTATGTAAATACTGTCAAAGTTATAAATTATTCCATTCATTTTAAATTCCATACAGTCCATATATGGAAACTTAACCACTAAACCCTTTTGAATTCTCTGTTTCTGTGATGTCACTATAACACATTTGCAAATATCTGCCTATTAAACTTACAGTACTTTAGTTCCACCCATTCATGTTATAAGGAGTGTTTCAGCCTAGACTGCTTTTCAAATGAGGCAACCAATCAGAACAGAGGTCACCTACGCATATCAGCATATCAGTCTTAAAGGCACAGTAACAAAAACAGCCTGTTTAGTTTTAAGGGATAAAGAGGGGTTGGAAAATAGTCATGTAGAAATGATCTATGACTGTTTTTGATATATAAAACCACACAAATGTGGTGATATGTGGACACTGCAAGTGAAATATCTTATATGGGCCCTTTAAAAATCATTAGTGTCGTTATGACCTTTATGTTAATGCACCACAGATAAGTGCAGATAATGCAATATACAAACAGTGCAAACCATGCTAACGTTTGGCTGAATGTCTGAGTCAGATTGAAAATACAGCAGTTCTTCACAGCACTGCAGTCTGATTCATAGTCTTAAGTTGCAGAAATAAGGGAGTGGAAGGAACAGCAGGTCTCTTGGGGTTAGCCTAGTATGGATAGGAGCCTGCACGCTTCTGTTTCTTCTTCCTTTTCCCTCTCGGACTGCCTGCCACACCATTTCCTTTGGCTCTGCAGCTTTTTAACAAATACTGATAGTGTTACAGTGACTGTAAAATTCCAAAAGTGTGTGAGACAGTTGTAGCTGTAGGCATGAGTGTCTTGGATGCACATATGAGACAAATGACTCGACTAATTTGGACATGCAGCATTTCTAAGGGATCCACTGTATGCTCATGTGTACTCACCTTTGAAAGGAAATAATGACATCTCTCTAAATTGCTCAGTTGCGTTTTACTGTTTCATACCAGAAATAATGTTAAGTTTTCTGTAGTTGTTGAACATGGCTCTTATTAAAAGTGAGAGGACATTCCAGAATTAAAAGTTTATATTAATCACTGAAATAGCTTACTGATGCATCTAAAATTGATTAATTGTTATGTGTATATAAGCAATATCATATAATGATCAATGTGATTTTAATTACAGAATAATGTGTTTTACATTGTAGTTAACTTTTACCCTTTTAAGACTTGTTATATTTAAACTTGTTACAAATGTGTTTACAGTATTCTGGAATCACATTTTTCATTAAAGGCTTATTTATTGTTTTGAATCAAACAGTTTATCGTAAAACCAGAAGAAAATGGCATTTATTCCAAGGACATTTTGTTAAAATAAAAAAAATATTGTCATACCTTACCTAAAGACTGAACACAGCTAAACTCCCACCTATGATTTCACAGCTCCCCCTTTTCTATGGAAAACTTAAGTGAGAGAACTTAAGTAACTTAGAGAAATGATAAGCAACATTTAAACAAAGACAAATCGCCCAATTCATAGTTTTGGCTCTATTTTTGACTTTTAAACACTGAGCGATTGACTGAAGGAGTTGACCTCAGTCACTCATTTAGACACTGCAGAGCCGAGAGGAGGAGATAAACAGAAATAGCAGCAAAGCTAATGACTAAATCTGCGTACATTTTGGTATAAAACACTCAAATGATAAGTTTACAGTGCTTATGATGGAATTTGTTAAAGCTAAAGTTGGCCTCTTATTTGCGGTTCCACTTTTAATGGGACATTATTTTTTGTTCTGCATTAAATGGGACTTTAAGGTCAGAAGGTGGTATAGTGATGGAGATGATCTTGACGATCTTGACGGTGATGATGATGAGGATGATTAGGGATGATGATGGTGATGATGAGGATGATGATGATGAGGATGATAAGGATGATGATGATGATGAGGATGATGATGATGAGGAGGATGATGAGGATGATGAGGATGATGATGAGGATGAGGATGATGAGGATGATGAGGATGATGATGAGGATGAGGATGATGATGATGAGGATGATTAGGGATGATGATGGTGATGATGAGGATGATGATGAGGATGATGATGATGATGATGATGAGGATGAGGATGATGAGGATGATGATGATGGTGAGGATGATGATGAGGATGATGATGACGATGATGATGATGAGGAGGAGGAGGAGGATGATGATGATGATGATGATGACGAGGATGAGGATGAGGATGAGGATGATGATGATGATGAGGATGATGATGAGGAGGAGGATGATGATGATGATGATGACGAGGATGAGGATGAGGATGAGGATGAGGATGAGGATGATGATGATGAGGATGAGGATAAGGATGATGGTGAGCTTCCCTCTGTCTCTATGTTTCTCTCCCTTTTTCCCTCTGGTCTTTACACTAAAACATGTTAATCCTCACTGATAAAGTGTGAGTTTTTAATCATCGTCTGTTCCAGAGCGCTCTCACACATGCGATTAGTGGACGGTCCTTTTTTTGCTCTGTGGCTCAGCTTTCAAAGTGTCAGTGTTTTTTTTTCTTCTTGTTGTTGTTTGTTTTTTTGAAGTCTTCTGAAGTGAGACATGGGCCCTTGTTTGTATTTGTCTCACTCTCTCTTGCTCCGTCTCTCTCTTTCTCGCTTGCCATGAAAAGAAGCGTCTCCTCCTCTGTCCTCATCCCCCTTTCGCAATTACCCCTCAGTGCTTCTGTATGCATTGGAGCGCCTCTGAAAAGGACCCACTTTTCTTCTCTTTTCAAGCTATATTTCATTGTTGATGCCAGTGGGCTGTGTCTATTTATTTAGAGGGTAATTGGGGAGAGAAACAAGGAGCTGCTGAAGTGCATCCACTTATCTCACTCCTTCTTTTGCGCGCCCGCCCCAGCATCTCGGTGGGCTGGGCGCAAGAAGAAAAAATGCCCATAATGTCTGTTTTATACGCAGGTACACAAACACAATCCAGCACCGGTCATTGCATTGTCTGCGCCGCTGTTTGAAATCAGCTCAGAGCGCCGGGCCATGGGCCCTCCCAGATCCATTCTTTCTTTCTTTCTTTCTTTCTTTATTTATTTTGTGTTTCTTTCTGTACTTCTTTCATTCTCTTGTGTTCTTTCTTTTGTATTTCTTTCTTTCTTTCTTTCTTTTTTCTTTCTTTCTTTCTCTTCTTCTTTGTTTCTCTCTTTCGTTCTTTCTTTCTCTCTTTCGTTCTTTCTTTCTCTTCTTCTTTCTTTCTCTCTTTCGTTCTTTCTTTCTCTCTTTCGTTCTTTCTTTCTTTCTTTATTTCATTCTTTCTCTTCTTCTTTCTGTCTTTCTTTCCCTACTTCTTTCTCTCTCTCTCATTCTTTCTTTCTCTCTTTCTTTTTGTGTTTCTTTCTCTACTTCTTTTTCTCTCTCTCTCTCTCTCTCTCTCTTTCTTTTCTTCTTTCTGTCCGATCAAAAAAAGGCCCCTCCCTCCCTTTTTTTCCTCGCAGTATAATCTAATGATTTCTCTTACACCTCTCTTATTTAACACTGTCGCAGAAAAGCAAGGAAATCGGCCATTTATAATTTACATGTCATTTGCTGCCTCATATTGTGTGAAATTTAATTACGGGGCCGCTGCGATTGTGGCCCGTCTCCGACGGAGCGCACAATGCGGCATTGATGTGAGCCGGGCGGCCGCTCCTATCCCTCTGCCTTTCCCTTTTTCATCTCTTCACCTTCTGCTGTACCCATCAAACCCCCCTACACCCCGCCCCCCCCACCAACCCCCCCCCCCTCCACAGTCCACCATCCCAGCCTTCCATTCACGCCTTTGTGAGGAAAATGAGAGAAGTTGACCCCTCATTTTCATTTAAAAATCCAAGGGGACGTCATATAAAAGATTCCTTTCCTTTAGAAGCCATTTCATTGAGAGCTTTTTTAAAATCGCAGTAGAACAAACTGATATTTTTGGGGTTTTTTTTTTTTTTTTTGGAGGGGAGGTGAATATTTTTTGTTCAGGTTTATTGAAACCTTCAAAGGAGCATTAGCATAAACGCTAATAGTCACAGGTGGTTCAGACCCACGCATTGTTAGTTTTTGTAGCCTGTGATCACTAAACATCAGTCTTCTACAGCAAAACAACTTCTGTGTGTGTGTGTGTGTGTGTGTGTGTGTGTGTGTGTGTGTGTGTGTAGAGAGGGAGGGGGGGTTTCTCCTTCTAAAAGGGGAGGGTTTCTTTTCAGCACTGGCCTGTGGAATCTCTAATGGCGTATTATTCAACATTTTAGTCAGTTTCTGAAAGTTTCCTTTAAATCAAAGGCGCCGCCGCTCAGTAATTGCAGGCTGCTCTGCCTCCTGCGGAGCGATTCGTATGACTGTAATCCTCCTGACAACGGCGGCTCTGCTCCGAGCTGGCAGCCGGCCTGGTTCTCAGCCCAGCACCGAAGTCGGAATTAAGAGGATGAAGAGGATAATTATTAGATTCAGAAACAGTTTCACATCAAAAAAAAAAAAAAAGAAAAAGAAAAAGTGTTGTTGTTCAGAGAGATGTTTCCTATGAATCTCGCCTAAAAGACCAGCCTCTGATTAATAACTTTCTTCAATGGCTTTGTTTAAAAAATACAGAGGAGGGGGAGCCGGTACTTACAGGACATGTCTTGTGGATAAACAACATTTTATGGATTTTGTGCCATCACTGAGGAGAGGAGGCCCATTTGGAGCTTCTTTTTTATGTAGAGCTGACATTAAAGGCAATCTAGAGTATACAGAAAGAGGACGGTGTGGACGAACAAAGTGGACGAACAACATTTTGTGAGTTTTTCTCAGACAGTAACTCAGACATTCAGGTGCAAATGTCGAGATAAATTCTCTCTATTGCATTCATTCAGTCACTGTTTCACTTTTTTGAGTGTGGTGAAAAGAGAGGTTTATTCACTTACTTTACATCACGCATGATCTCACATTTTGTTTCTCAAATAGTGCTGGGCAACACTGCTGAAACTTGAAACAATGATATGTTCCCAAATATATCACAATATGTTGAAGTATGTGATGTCATATGAGCAGCTATAAAGATTAATTTACTTTACTGCATTAATTCAGATACACATACAAACAAACACACACACACACACACACACACACACACACACACACACATATATATATATATATATATATATATGTGTGTGTGTATAAAAATATGTAAATATGTGTGTGTGTGTATGTGTGTGTGTAAAACATTGACGTGTGTGTGTGTGTGTGTGTGTGAGTATGCCTTATACATTATAGAAATGGTA
>JBBPCZ010000034.1:11337577-11358153 GCA_037974445.1 Brycinus macrolepidotus
TTTTTGCTATCTCTCCCTCTTCCCCTTTCCTCTCCTTCTTTCGCTCCCTCTCTTGCTCTCATTTTGTTTTTCTTTCTCTCTCACTCCCTCTTTCCTATTCCTTCTCTCTCTCTCTCTCTCCCTCACACACACACACAGTCATCGTGTTTTTCTTTCCCTCTCACTCTTTTCCTACTCAGTCTCTGTTTCTCTCTCTCTCTCTCTCTTCCTACCTCCTCTCTCTCTAAGTCTCTCCCCCTTTTGTCTCTCTCTTTCTGTTTTTCTTTCTTTCTCACTCCCTCTTTTCCTATTCTCTCTCTCTCTCTGTTTTTTTACTTTTTCACCATCTCTATCTTCTCCATCTTTCTCTCTCTCTCCTTCAGTTTTTCTTTCTCTCTCTCCATATTCTCCTACTCTGTCTCTCTCTCTCTCTCTCTCTTTCTCTCTCTCTCTCTCTCTCCCTCTCCCTCCCTCTCCCTCTCTCTCTCTCTCTCACCCCCCCCTCGCTGTAGAGACAATGCTGCTTGGCCCCCAGACTTGTCAGATACAGTGAGATGTTTGAGCAAACCGGCTGTGGCAGAATCCAGTAAAAGCTCGGCGGCTGCAGCCTGGAAGCACCTGGCTCTGCTCGGCTGCTTCTTAACCCTTTCATAAACCCTCGCTTGCACTAGAGCAGGCCTCCCTGCACAACAAAAACACTGCGATCAATACTTTTTCATTTGCCTGCAGGCTGAACACCGTTCCCAGCGTTAATACTGGGGTTTGTTTGTTTGTTTACTTTGTATAAGGTCTAGACTTTGCTTGTGTTTGCCGATAAACCTGATGAACCAACATCATTCCCATCTTAAGAATGACTAGTTTCAAAGGCCTGTTTCAAACCCAGTGAAAATGAAATGTTGGTAGTTAATTCCAAAGTTTATAGAAAATTAATTATGATATACTGATATATTTTCAGTGCATTAATTAAGATATACTGATATATTTTCAGCATCTTTCAGCAATCTTTCTCTCATTTCTCATATAAAGATGACTCTTTGTGCAGTATGTACAGGAAAAGCCTGTCCGTACGCTTTAATACGTCTGAAGATTTTACTCTCAGCCTTAAAAATAATTCATTTAATTTGTAGGATCTGCACAGTGCTATGGCTCTGAGAAGATCTTTCCTCAAATAAAAGCAAGATCCGATACAGCTAAAGTACATCTATGTCTTTTAATACAACCACCATTGCCAGCATTAGGAGTAATCTAACTTGAGATTTGATCAGATTTATCCAAGAAGATGCCTAAGGTGTTTGTGTTTGTTTGTTTTCTTCCTATTTTTTGGTGTCTCGGCTTCATGTTCGTGCTTATGTGTCTGGACGCACCGTCCCCAACCAACACGGCCGTCATCATCTGAATAACTGCTCTTGTTTCAGTCCTGTCTCGATGTGTTTGTTGGGATCACCAAACCTGACCATCCTTCCTACCTTGCTTCACATTTTATTAGGCCCACACTCGGCCTCTCATTCCCACCAATGACAACACTTAGGCCCGGATCAGGTCAAACCCTAACGTCCATCTGCATGGAGGAGACAAGGTTCTGGGTTTCCGTTTTGGTGAGGTTTTTAAAGCGCGCCTGGTGAACACGTGTCCCATCGTTGCATTTCTCCAGCACCGTGCTCTCCGGGGTGAAGAAAATGTTCTCTGACAGGGCTCTACCTGACCAGCTTTCATGCATGGCTTGGCCCTGCGTGCCGTGTTTTACCTTGCACTGTGCTGTAGAAGGCGACTGCACTTCTCCGCTGTTTCTCCCAGTTTTTTTTCTCACCCTCGAGTCAGTCATGCAAGACGATACCTATCCATTACTCCAAAACCTATCGGCTCGTGGCCACTCCGTGAGAAAGATCAACAGACGCTATGTTTTATGACATTGTCCCTTTTAACTTGGATATACGGCGCCAAGCGGCCGCGTGCTGCTTGTTTGGAGCTTCTTGTTCTGTTTGTCTTCCTCTGCTGTCTTTGCTGTTGGGTGTGTGGAGTATTACACAGACTAAACTGTCAACCCTTATATCATCCCTTGACCTGCTTTAGTTACGGAATATAATGTCACCATATTTTACTGCATTTTATTTTTCTTTTTTTTTACTTAAATATACCCATTTTCCCTGGAAAAGTGAGAGTAATTTACCTTTAAAACTCATTTGAGGTACACAGTTTAACCTTAGGGGCAATTTTTGATTACCCTTTGGTCATTCAGTTACATTATTTGTACCTTTTCGATTAAGCATGTACCTGTACGGTACTTTTGTTATGACCGTGTTTATCATTGCACTGCAAAAAGATTATTTTTTTCCTTAAAAAGATGAGTAGCCTGGCAATCTTGACACTTTCAACCTCTAATATCAAGTTAACAAAGTAAAAATTTTATGTGAAGTTTAATAACATCAATTTAAAGACAGACAGGTTAAGAACCTTTTTAAAGTATGTCAAATGCCAGATCATTTTTTATAGCGTTCCTTATATTCCAAATTCAGAGTGGTTTGTTTTTTTGTTCAGCTTAGGGTGCCATTCACTTCATTATTCAAACAACACATTAAATTAGCTTGAGTGGAACAGTCCCGGATGTAGGCATCCTCTGAAAGATGAAATAAAAAGGAATTCAGACACAAGGGATGCTTAAAAGCCAATGGTATTGGCCCAGATAAGCCTTGGATATCAAATATCATAAGTTTTTAACTCAATGTCTACAATTTTGGTTACAATCAAACATTTATGCCGGTATGTGGGGATGGAGGAATGCAAAATGAAATATAAAGTATGTCTTTCCCAGGTTTGTGTTAATTGATGACGCAAGGAAATGCAGTTAAAATCAGGAATACAAATGATACTAAATCACTGCATCTTACTAGTATGGTATTATTATGCTTTGACTTGTGTAAGAGAGACACATAAATGTGTTCGGATGAATGGCCATGGGGTAAATGAACAATAAATGATTAAACATAAGACAAGAGAAAAAAACTTTCGGTCATAAATGTACTAATTTACTAATTTCAGACTAGAGTTTAATCTTTTTAGACCTCCAAATAGAAAACTCTGCTGTGAATACATTGAAAATAGGCCTTTTTTAAGTCAATGGGAAAGCCTGAATACCAAAAAATGTTACATTTTGTGCTAAACTTTGCAGATGAACTGGATGAAGCTTTGAAACCTTTCCATAATCTTCTATTATCCGAGCTGGTGGCGGAATTTACTCCACGTCCTGTCCAGCAACTGCTTAATAAAGAAAGTACTGGCATGTTGTTTGTGCTGTAAAGCAGACACATTTAAGGTCGTCCCCTGAACTAAATAAATCGTTATCTAACGTGGCATTTTCCTCTAGTGAAGATTTTAATGTCCATTACGCTGCCAGGAACAGTCTCGGGTGAGCAGGAGAGGAGGCCAGTGGTGAGTACAGATACAGATCCCTTCGGGGCCAGTCTTTCTCCCCTCTCACCCCCACCCCCACCCCACCCCCACCCTGTCCCCGATTGGACCGAGTCTGCCAAAACAACCCATATTGTGTTGAAGTCATTCTCTGCACCCACCGTCGGTTTGGTCACCTCTACTGTGGCTGTTATAAAAGCTCTCATCTCTCAAATATACTTGTTTTGCTTTTAAAACATACAGTCGTTTCATTTCTGGTTGATTTAGTGATAGATTTTCATGATTATGTATCAGAAAACAAAATGTAAAATGAATGTCTGCTATGCACACATGCAAAACTATAAAAATTATTTGCCATAATTATCAATGAAGTAAGCAAATCCAGTTGGTTTCAATAATGAGATCAAATTTCCTTGATTGTTTAGCCAGTACTGCAGTGTACTGAGCTTAGATTCAAAATATAAAACATATTATAACAGCCTAGAAAAACCTATTTGAATTCATTACAGTTAAAAAAATGAGATTTCCTTCACATGTACAGCTGAATAATAGCATATGGTTTGACTTTGACTTCATAAATTTAAGACATAGATAGCATAGAAAGAAAGAACGAACGAAAGAAAGAATGAAAGAAAGAAAGAAAGAAAGAATGAAAACAAGAAAGAAAGGAAAGAAGAGAGAAAGAAAGAAAGAAAGGAATAGAGTTAGAAAAAAGGAAGGAAAGAAAAAAGTAAAGAAAGAAAGAAAGAAAAAAGAAAAGAAAGATAAAGAAAGGAATAAAGAAATAAAGAAAGGAATGGAGAAAGAAAAAAGGAAGAAAAGAAAAAAGGAAAGAAATGTGGTCCAAAGACTTTGTCCTAAATAGAGATTAAACTCCTACATTCTGCTTTACTCAACAGTTCCCTTTTCTAGTTAAAAGTTCTGTGGTATTTCTTGTAGTTCTGCTTTTTTTTTTCTTTATAGTGAAATTACACCATGTAAACATGAACCTGAATGAGGTGGAGGTGTGGGATGTACAGAATATTCAGATAATTATAAATGAAATTTATTTTATTATAGAAATTGTTCTGGGAGACTTCTAGGGAAGACAAATACTTACATTTCGACATAAACAAAATTGAATTATATCGAAGACACAATCTACTGTTTTTACCAAAGTTACCAAAAGGTTTTTTTTTCTTTTTCTTGTTTTTTTTTTTCATTTCCGATTCAGCATTCAAAGCGTTCCACATATACTTTTTTTCTGCCAGCAAACTTTGGAAACAAACGAATGAATTGGCTTCTTGTAAACTGTCTGTAGTCATGATTGCCTTGTTTTTTTTTGTGTGTGTTGTTACTACGGGTCCACGATCTTTACAAAGACGGTCAGGAGTTCTTGATATCAACCGATAATGAGAGATAAAAACAAAAAAAGAGAGAGAAGCATGGCAGAAAAGCTTGCATGAATGTTGCTCCTTCCACAGATGCGAGACTGACTGGGTTCGACAGTCCATCCATAACTGTTCTTTTTTTTTTCTTTTTTTATGTCATAACATACAATTGGCCATTTACAAATACATCAAAATGACTGAAAACCGAAAACAGATTTTTGTTCCTTTTTTTTCTTTTTTCTTTTTTTTCTTTAACGATATAACACAGGGCACTTTACATCGAGTCCGATCTCTTTTTGATTCTTCAAGTCTTTGTGTCCAAGGAACGCTAGAGAAGTGGCACTATCCCAGTACAAAAGAACCCGGGTCCTTTTTTTAGACTCCCTTCTCCCTTGTGTTGTGAAATACTGATGAAGAGCTTCGCCTTGCAGCTGAGAGAGGCCGGGGGGCACAGGCCGCTCCTCTGCTCCCTTCACTGTAATCTGGGCCAATACTGGGACATGTCCGGTTCGCTGCCTGGCACTTGTACCGGTACGGACACTCCAGGCGAGATTAGACCTGCAGCACGAAACAAATACAGAGGATAATAAGAAACTGTATTAAACCCTTAGCTTAGCACAGTATGACCAGATCCAGCATAACTAGTTTAAATTGAACCCAAATGAGGTTTATAGCTTAATAATGATGTCTAGTACATTCCATTGCATTGTAGAACTATACCAAGAATTAAATGTATCATAAGATTTCACATATCAGCACTGTCAGAATAAAACCTTTTATCACCATTTCACCATTATTGTAGTTTTAATGTATTTATTCATTTATTTTTCATAATTTGATACAGCTGACATTTACATTCTATTACACATGCACACGCACACGCTCACACACACACACACACACACACACACACACACACACATATATATATATATATATATATATATAATGTATTTATAAGTTAATGAAATGACTGATTTTTAGATACTATTTTCCATTACACAGCTGAAAAAGTACTGTGCTTCTTCACACTGTATATGAGATTAAATAGGCCGACCACAGCAATGAAACAACTATTCCCATAGTAACAGCATCTTTACTGGTGTTCCCACCCCCCATGCATTATTGATGGTAGCCTACTTCTCTGTCTTGAATTACTTTTTTCCCCCATCTCTCTCTCTCCTTCACTCTCACTCTCTCTCTCTCTCTCTCTCTCACACACACTCTGGTTTGGGAACAAGGGAGGGGGGAAAGGAAAAGCAAAAAGCTCACCCGTTGAGGTTGTGCCCGAGGTGGCCATCGACTGGCTGTTCATATGCGCCTGCATGTGAGGGGGTGTGTATGTGTCATAGCTCCGCCCATTCACCGAAGGACTGGTTGGTAGCATGCAGGAGTAGGACGAGGTCTGGCTTGCCTGTGGTTTGGTGGGGGCGGAGAGAGATGGGCAGATGTCAGCAACACTTAGGCCTCAATTCATCAGATACTCAAACAACAACACACACCTGAGAATGAAATGGGAGTTGTATAAGGGCTGCAATTAACAGAGATTACAGCACTCTGGCTATTAATCCTCACTTTTGTGCTGAACATTTGAACTGGCACAGTGTGCGAGTGTTTGACAGCACAGTGTAATGCGTGGCATGGTGTGGATGTGGGATATGGAGGGAAAGACGTACTTGCATAGGCAGGTTGTTGGCCATGGTGAAGCTTGGCATTGGCGGTAGGGCACTGTACGTGTTCGTGAGGGCTGTGTCTGACCTCCCCAGCATGGAGCCTGAAGTAAAGGACACTATTGGAATGACAGGCAAAGAGAGGTTGTGATCAACAAATTATAGTGTCCAAACAATGCAAATGCACACTATATTATTAAGATCTAGGATGAGCTTTCTAGGATTGTAAAAGTACAATCTTTAAGGTGCTGTAAAGGGTCCTTTGGAGCAGTGTCATGAACGAACCACTTAAATGGATGAACCATTTTTGTAAATGAGATGCGTCAATGTGGACAACAAATATGTGAATAGACGGATATGTAAATTTTATTGACTTTCATGACATTACGGAACCAGTGGATTCAAAACAGGCTCCTTTTGCACCTTAGTTTGCATATATGGGCAGTATTTATTTACATAATGCATCAAACTCATTTAAAAAAGCAAGAAATGTTTGGTTTTCCATTATGTGATCCCTTTATAGGTTTTGCTAGATCTTATTCAGGCTAAGAAACATTAAGGAAGCTTTGTTTTTAAGAGTGTAACCAATACTTTTTTCATTTACCTGGTGTGGTTGGCTGAGGGATTGGCTGATAGACGCTTGTGCTGAAACTGCTACTGATGGGTATGTGACTGCTGGAGTTGTTGGCTTGTCGCCTTTGATTCCTTAGCTTTTCCTCCCTCCTCCACTTTGCTCTTCTGTTCGAGAACCACACCTGGAGGAGCAGCCGTTATTAGAAGTCGTTTGGTGACATTAACGTCATTAGCTACCAGACGTCATTAGAAGTGTTTAATGAGTTTCAATTCAATTCAATTCAATTTTATTTATATAGCGCTTTTTACAACCAAGTTGTCACAAAGCAGCTTTACAGAGTCCAGGTCCGAGCCCCTAGTGAGTAAGCCAAAGGCGACAGAGGCGAGGAGGAGTTTGGACCGCTCACCTGTATTCTGGCCTCTGGTAGGTCGATCTTCGCAGCGAGTCTCTCCCGTGCGAAAACGTCTGGATAGTGCGTTCTTTCGAACTCTGCAACACCACATCGACATAAGTATTAAATACTTATTCATTATTAGGCATTGGTTAAGTGTTGGTATTACAGTCTGTTCTGTTTGTTGGATTTCTAACCCTAAAACCTTAGAATGGATCTGATAATCTGTTTTATATAAAGGTCTCCAAATGAGACCTTTGATAGCAAAATGGCATCTCTTCCTCGACTCACCTTTTTCTAGTGCCTCTATTTGTTCCTGTGTGAAAGATGTGCGATTCCTCTGCAGTTTCCTCTTTAGCTGCAGTCTCATCTGGGCCTCCTCAGAGTCCTCCCCGTTGGAGCTGATGGAGTTGGTGTTCTCAGCACCTCCATCTGACTGCTGGCAGCCATCTGTCAAAGGAAAGCAAAAGTAGGTTGAAAATCCACAGGCTATAATGCACAGCCATAGTCTTTTCTCCGATATGTTGACGTATGCAGCAATTTGCAGGTCACATGCTGCAATAAAGCAGTTTATAATGGATACAAACACAAGAAGTCATGGGTTAGTTCTGGAAAATCAGGACAACAGTCCGCCATTCAAATATGATGCTTCTAACACCTGTCGTGACCACATGATTGTAGTCAAATCTCTTAACTGGTAAAGAAGGGCATTCCTTTTAGTTAAAATGTTTTGCAATTTCTCCTTGGTGTCACTCACGGATCAAAACCATCAAAAGGCTAACTTTAAAGAAGCAGAGAAAAAAAACTTCTTATAATTAAAGTTAATTTAAAACAATTTTGTTCCAAGTCATTGGGGATTATTTCTCTTGGTTCATTCGTAATGAAGTGTTAACACAATGCTGGCATTTTCAAATGCCAGCTCTAGCATACAGCTCTAGCACACTGCTTAAAAATACTGATGCACTGTTTTTTATACATATACAGCAATGAAATAGATTTGACATAAATACAACGAGTCTTTTTTACAGCTCCTCTTGAAAAAAGAAAAAAAAAAAGCTCATGTGGGAAAAGAAGCGCCGCAGCCTCAGAGCTCAGAGCTTTTAGCACTGTGCACCAACATTTGCCAAGCCTGCAGGGGGAGGGGAAGGGTGTTTATGGGCTAGTGACAAAAAAATGTTTTTTTCAGTGAAATGTTTTAAAACTTCAACTTCTCCCGTTGCAATCAGCGAGCTTCTTCCATGCAGCCTATGGGTCTGTACCATATGGCTGTTTGAAGGCCTATTGAGGTAGCCAGCACCAATCCTTGAATGGAAGGGGATGCTTTCACAGGCACACAATGCCCGGAGAGTTAGCCAGTGTTAAAACACTCGCTCTGGGGAGGGATGGCAAACTTTCATGGCTAGAAGTGTGAAGACACAATTGAGGGGAGGCCACAAAAGGATTCTCGCGAGCCTTGCAGCGGCCCTCATTGTAGCACGAGGATTTCAGTCAACAGACCTTTTCAGCTCAGTGTGTGTTAACCTTTATGCACGACCATCATTAATCACTGTCCCCGAGGCTGCCCCGTTCAGCCTCACATAGGATTTATGCCTTCTATAGGCAGTGCAAGAAGAAAAGCACTGTGAATGAAACGCTCTCAATGAGCAGAGTGTTGTTAGGGAGAGAAAAGGGGACAGGGGAGCCGACTGGGAGTCGATATGCTTTAACCTGCTGCGTTGGTGCAAACTAGTGTAACATCGTTGCGCTCAATTAAAACCCTTATATTCAGCAATGTTGCCTTCTAGGTCACGATGGAGTTGCACACTTTTACTGCACTCTTACAGTCGAGCTCACACACTTTGCGTTCATGCAGAAAATTATTAGCAACTGAACTCGTTTCACGTAGGTCTATAATAAGCTGAAAAAAATTGTCACCAAAGAAGAATTCTTATGCATGTGATTGAGTTTTGTTGCAAAAATAAATTGCAAATGCAATTTAAATAAGCAAATGCATATTTAAATTTACATGGTAAACTATGATGAATTAATACATCATCTGGAAGGGCTTTGCATTCCCAAACATACAGCTTATAGACTAGAATTTTTTTTTTTAAAGTTCCAGGGCTGTAGATCTGCCTATTTATTTCACTCTAAAGCCCATATAATTTAAGACTAGATCTTAAATGTGTTCTGTTAATTAATCTTTAAAAAAAAAGAAGAAAGAATCTCTATCCTATTATTCTAAAACTCTGTCTGGATTTTGGACCTCGCCTGTGGGAAAATAAAAAACACTCCTCAATAGAGACGGGTGAAGCGGAGCCAAAGCAACAAATAAAACAAGTGCCTTATCTTTCAGCAAGTCGGGACGAGGTCCAAACATGGGAGGACATTTAGAGTTTTCAGAACTCCTATAGACAGCTAGTTTTCCGAGCTTATAAGCAGAGGAGAGGGGCAAAGGGGGGTGGGGGGGTGGGGGGGGGAGGGTTGTGGGACAGGCGCTCTGACTGGTCAATGAGAGAGAGCTTGAAGTCCACTCATTAAGGCTGAGTTGTCTCTCTTTTAGGCTGCTGTCAGTCCAGATGAATCCACTGTTTTATTCAGTGTTGACGTGACAGTCATCAGATTGAGACCGTGTTTGTCCTCCTCGGGGACCTCGCCCTGCCCTGCGTGTGTGGAGAGGGGGAATGGACTCCGTCCTTTTACTTATATAAAAATAGAAATGGGCCCGCAGAGGAAACGTGTTAAGGGATATAGACTCACTTTGAAACGAACCCTGCAACCTTGTGTGCGATTTTTTTTTGCAGGCAACAGTTTTGCAGTTCTAGACTTAATGCTCATTAAAGCATTTTACATTTGCAATATTTCGTGTGTGTTTAATAAACCTGTGTATGTGGCACAGTTTCGAATAATAAGCCATGAGCTAAATTTAATTTAACTGGTAAAGTCCAGTTTTTTGGTCTTCAGTTTATGTAGTAACACTTCTGAACAAGACCATGTGTTGTACACAGTATCTTTATGTCCCACAGTGTTGGTTATATAAGGCACAGTTTCCTAAAACTCTCCAGCTCTTATAAATAGGCTAATGAGACTCTTTCTGTAGGCAAATGCTAATTGCTGTCCATGTTTTAATAGACAGATATTAGACAGAAATCAAAGAGCGTTCTGTAAGATGTTGCTCGTGTCCGTCCTGTACTGTGTGCAGTGCTCTTATAAAGTGACATGTGTAATTGGTGATGGGGATGGGGGAGGGAGGGGGGGCATGGAGAGGCTGGGGGGGGGGCATTTCTGCAGCTGCTGTCTCTCTGCAGCTAGACGCTCATTCATGTCGCCTTAATGAGAGACAAAACGCTCTCTAATTAGCAATTACACAGCCGCAGCACTGTTCCCATAACAAATTCTAACGCGTGACAGAAACATCCTTTTGTACAGATATCCACGTTGCTTTTTACCCCACTTTCCTCCCCAACCTCCAAAAAAACCCACCCCATCACCACCACCAATCCAGACAGGTGGGGGGAATTTGTTCGAGTGACAAAATGCAGAATTCCAACTCTCAAACACAACAGGTTGATTGATTTATGTTGATCTGATTGGTTCCTAAGGACTTTGGTCAGTGAGAGGATCATCATCTTTATCTTCAGTCTGTAACTTTATAATGTACTGTAATGATTTGTAACTAATGGCTTATAAAGTTTTATAACACTCTAAGGCCTTTGATATAACAGGTTGTTCAGACTGATAATAGTGGCAATGGTAATAATTATTTTGGTTATCATTATTTATTATAATATTCAATGTTATTATTACCATAATAATAATAATAATAATAATAATAATAATAATAATGGTATTAAAAGTCCTCTTTCACAGGCCCTGAACCACAGTCTCGTTGGTGTAGAGAAGCACAGCCCTTCCTACCTTGATTGGGCTGTCCTGGCACGGAGGTTCCGGGGTACCAGCCCGGCCGGGTGCCCCATGTCCCCGTCTGTCCATTCAGCATCCTCAGCTTCTCATACATGCCATCTGCGCCCATCTGTTGCTTTTCGCTCGCCAGGTTGCGCAGCACTCTGTTTATGGACGACACCTGAAAGACGAGAGCGAAGATAGGGGATGGCATCATCTTTCTTTCATCATCATTTCATGGCATTCTCCTGAAATTTTTTTTTTTGGGAACAGCTGACCTCAGCACTACTTCATTGCACCAGAAATAGACAAATAATTAAATAAAGAGAGGGATAAATAGATAGAGTGAAGGATGGGATGTGGAATGGGTAAATAAGTAAAAAATAAATAAATAAATGAGTAAGTAAATGAGTGCTTGGTTGGAAACGGGTCGATGCTGGACTGTACAGTCTCGCTGCAAGGCTCGCTCAGTGCCAGCCACCCATCCACCCATCCATCTATCTATCCGTGCACATGCATGGGTGGGTGGATGGGTGGCTGGCACTGAGTAAGCCATGCATGTGCGCGGATGGATAGGTGGATGGGTGGATGAGTGGCTGGCAATGAGCGAGCCATGCATGTGCGGAGGATGGATAGATGGATGGGTGGATGGATAGATGGCTGGCACTCTTATGTGATGTCCTGGGTTGCACTCACGCTCGGGATGTTGTCGTTGGTGCAGATGCCCTCCGACAGCAGCCTGTCCCGGATCTCCCAAGCGAAGATGGACGGGCACTCACGCTTGAACTGGGCGATTTTACCCACCACCTCCGGAGTGGCTACTCGGGGTTTGCTGCCTCCAATGGCGCGCGGTCGGATGGAGCCCGTCTCATAATACCTGCCCAGAATCTTACTCACGCAGCCGTTGGACACCTGGACGGTAAACGGAACAAAAAAAGGAAAGAAACAAAAAAGAAAAAACAGAGAGACACAAAAACAAATCGCATGACATTAATTTCAAACGCGCGTGGAATGCTATGTGTAAAGCGTCCAATCAATGATAAGCTTACGTTTTCATTGTCCAGCACTTGGACTTTTGCATCAGCTTGAGTCTACAACACAAGAAATATACCTTCAGTGGTACGAGAAACTCTGTTTCCTTCACCTTTTCTTTTTTATTTTATTTTATTTTATATTATTTTATTTTATTTTTAAAATTTATTTACTTCTTTTTAATGCACGGTTCTAGTATGGTCTTTTTCCAGAGAGGCGCGAGGACAACCTGGCAGTGTTTGCCATAATAATAATAATAATAATAATAATAATAATAATAATAATAATAATAATAATAATAATATGCCAATTGAAAAAAATTGTCATTATTTTAAGTGGTTCATTTCCATTAAATCATTGTTCACATGGACGCTCGAGGGGGATAAAAAAGATGTTAACAGTCAGGCTGAAAACGAAGTGCTTTCGTTTGTAAAAGTGCTGATGAACGCATTCGTGCATGAATGAAATACAGCAAAAAGTAAATACACACAAAAATCTGAATTTACATTTTTCTCTGTTTCTTTTATATTACCATTAATAATAATGACATAGAAATAGCAGTAATAGCAGTAATCAATGTAATGATAAAGAAGAAGAATATGAATAAGAGTGCAATATTTTTAGTAATGGTGCACTGACCTGCAGGATCCGGGATATGTCGCAGGGTCGAGCGCCGCTGTGCGCGAGCTCCACTATCTTCTGCCTCGTGGAGTCTGGCAGGGGTCTCCCGTTCACGAACACGCCGCCGAGCTGGTTCACCCCACTGTGACCTGGACGGAACAAGAAAGAGGTGTCCGGGTTACCTTTACAGCCAGCAAACAAACAAATAAACAACCAAACAACAACAACAACAAGTTCAGTTTGGTGCAAAAAATGCACGGGTTCTTTTCAATGCGATGCTACTATCACTGTGCAAAATAAAGCAATACAGTCATGCACTAAGGCAGCCTCGACGAACCATAACATCTCTTTAATAAACGGCTGGGAGTGACTGAAGCCCCCCAATTGCGAGGCTCCTAATGAGGATGCGTCTGTCAGATGTTTGCCATTGTTCTCCAGATGTGGCATGATCTCCTAACGCGAACCACAACATTTCTGAACGTTAAGCCACCTGGACTGATATTTAAAAAAAGACACCCTGCCTCTGATCAGATGGCGCTAATGCTATTTGCTGGCGCTCTTAAACAGCAACTTTAAATCGCATCAAACACAGCTCTCTCTAACACACACACATACGCATACACACTCATACATACACTCTCACGCGCACACACGCTCACGCAATCCATGGAACCAGTTCAGTTAGTCCAAGTAGTTTCCACCCACCCCCCTAAACATTTCCAGCAAATGGGAAAAGGCCTTCCTGAAATAAAGAGAAAGCAAACCTGAACTCAGTCAGCCCCCCTTCCCAAAAAAGCGCCCCAAAGCCCAGAGATAGAGCTGGAGAACTCGGTTGGTGCGGTGCGCCTTCCCTTCCCTGCTCACTTCTCAGACCCCTTCCCCACGAAGCCTCCCGTTAAATGGAGTCCAGGAGCACGAGCTCCTTGGCAATAAATAAGCTCCAAATATAGAAGAAGGGGAGGAAGGGGAGAGAGAGTGAGAGAGAGAGGGAGAGAGAGAGAGGAGGGAAAAAATATGATGAGCCTGCCTGACATTTGTCTTTAAAATAAAGCTAGCTGCACGTCAAGTTTGAGCTTAATTTCTGGAAATGGGCGGAAGTCGCCCCGGATCATGCACGGAAGGCTAATTGAAAAGATGAGCCCGAGCGCTCGTGGCAGGCCATGTCACTTCCTGTCACGGCTCTGCTCATGAACCCCGCATCGCCACGACAAATGGTAGCATGATAAAAACGAGCCTTTCTGTCCGCATTTGGAGAGCGCTCAGACTCCGTTGGACTCTACTCATTTAGCCTTCAAGGAGGAGGGGGGAGGGGGAGGGCTTCAGTTTTTAAGGTAGCCTTAGGGGATGGAGGGGTGGTAGTGGTGGTGATGGGGTGGGGGGGTGTTGTGTGTTGGGGGGGGGGGGGTCTAGGCACGGGCATGTTCACAGGGACGCGTGTAGCTTTATGGTATATTAAAAGTGACACTTTTTTAAAGCCTATATTTACAGGCCGGGATGCTAATTTGCGTTTTTTTGTTTTTGTTATTTTTTTTGTGACTATACAAAAACTAAGAAAAAATGGGAAATTTGAATTATCCCCCGCGTTCCTGCATGTAGACCACATATTTTAGACACAGCTATTCCTGTGAGTGGATGCAGGGCACGCATTTATGGCCCGCTTAAAAAATAAAATACGGATCTCTGAATTAGCCGCACTTTTTTGATTGCGCCTGCCCGGTCCGCAGCTGCTGTAAAAAAGTGTAACGTGGGAAGGAAAAGTCCATCACCATGTCGTTTTGGGGGCTTAATTCGGGATTAGAGTAAATCAATTGTCCCTCGTTTTTTTGCTCTACAGAGAGGTCAGCGAGGATAAGCATATTGAAGATTTATTGGCTTTGGGACCATACGTCCCTTATGGCCCACCCTACCACACAGACACACACACACACACACACACACACACACACACAAAATAAAGCCATTTGACCGTGCCAGTGCGCAGATTAGGACATGAAAAAAAATCCAACTTTCTCTCCAAAGGTGAAGTCTTAATCATTATGAGTCCCCAGCGGCAATAATTACGCGCCTTGTATTCTACACCTAATCAATGAGCGCGCGGACATATGGTGTCAATTTGGGGAAATGCGCACGCGGGAGTGTTATTAGCATAAAAGCTTGGAGAGCCGGCCGTGACCTTTAAGCGCGTGGCGGCTCAATAAATATGCCCGCGCGCGAATCTACACAACACGAATCCACTTCAAACAAACCAACAAAAAATGATAGAATTGTAAATACATGTAAATGATGTTTCCATGATGGCGCAGATATTGGCCCTAAAAGATCATGCATTGCACTTTATGCACTAAAGTTAACGTTATATCTGCAAATGAGGTCTTAAAATTCAGAAATAAAAATCCTCGTCTTCAAAAATAATGACCTATATTTCAAACGCATTCAGTCAAATTTACAGTAATGATTCCTAATGTTAGCATATGAAATGTTACAAATCTAAAAAACGAGAAAGAAAGAAAGAAAGATAGAAAAGAAAGAGGAAAAAATGATAGGATGACATTCAACACACCTTCGTTACAGATGTCATACACCTCTTGTCCAGCATTAAGAGAAAAAATATGTCTGGTTTATTGTTATCCTGCCAAGGAGATGATACTGATAATCATATCTTCACAGCGTCTGATCTCTCCACATGGAACCCATTAATTAAACAATCAGTTCGACATATGTGCCTCGTTTTTTTTTCCTTCTCTCACACACAAATATGGAGAAATTTCACCCAGCAGAAGTGTTTATTCTCGCTCTAACCACACTTTCCATAGTGCATAGCTAACACCCCCCCCCCCCCCAACACACACACACACAAACACACATTCCTGTGATAGGCGTTTATCAAACGTCCAGCTGATGCAATAGATGACCTGGCAACCCATGTCCTAGCTAACGTCAGTGCTGTGCTAATCTGCAATAATTCAACAGCAGACTAACAGAACCTCTCCTACACACTCACGTTACATATATATGTGATTATATGATATATGATACAATATTGTATATATATATATATATATTATTAGATTGTTATATATTATACTGCTGTTTTTTTTTTGTAAATATATAAATGATCTCTGCTAATTTGAAACAAGCATTACGAATGGCTGTCAAAACTTTTGCCACACCCCGACACCTCTGAGTGGCCTCTGTAAAACTGGCTCGACTAACACAAAAACAACACGTCTAGACGCCTGTCACACACAACCACGTCCACGTCAAAACACACTGAGAGGAGAAATTTAAAAAATAAAAATATATAAACAGAGAGAGAGAGAGAGAGGGAGAGAGAGGAAAACTCCACTTACTGTTTTGCATCATGGAAGCTACACCAGACTCCCACGTGGTCCGGTTATAGTATTCTATTAGTCATAAAGAAACAACAACCATGGTCAGTTTTTCATTGGACTTTTCTTTCAAAAGATTAAAAAATATATAGTGCATTTCTTTAGTTATGAAATATATATGTATATGTTTTTTTTTTATTATTTCTTGCTATGTGTGCAGAAACGTTAAGAGTGCAGCAAGTGCTCTGAATGGAGTTACTGCAAGAATGAAAGTTCGAGACACACAGTCTCCACAAAGAGAAGTTTTAGACATCCAGCGGGTTAAACTTGCCTGGAAACTGTTGACTGTCCGCTTAAAACAATTTATAGACTCATCTGCGTCACACTAGTTAATAATTCCCTAGGACAAAGCAAAACAATTTTATTATTAGTACACCTTTGTTTTTCTACCCAGGATCGTGTGTCATTACATTTAACCTAAATACTGCCATTAGCTGGTCTCGTGCATGGACTGGGAATGGGACGATTGGTGGTGAACGGGGGAAGGGGGGGTTGGGAGTGACCTTGGAAAAGTTGGTGTGAGATATATGGCAGCTTCTCCATTTCTTCTAGATAGAAAAAGAAACTTCAGATGTTGGATTGGGGTTGTTGTTATTAGGGGTGGTTTTTAGGGTTGACTCGGAGAGGAAGGGCTACTAGGCTACTCTTTTTCTGCACTTCAGATCCACTCTTGTGGTGCCACACGCTGTCTACCTCGCCTGGCTGCTCCGTAAAAGTGAAGGCAGGAGGGGGTGAAGGCCACCAAACAAAGGCCGCTGGATTCGAACAATGCCTCCCATTCTGCCTCGACACCAAAACCCAGAGAGTAAAACCCGGGCTCCCTAACTAGCTACACAGCTTCCAACTAAACGTACCAACAACTCTGAGAAGATACAAAGAGCTGAAGGGAAGACCCCCCCCTCCCTGCCCATCCCCTCCTGCCCCCCCTCCAGAAAAATCCCATCCCTGCTCGTCCCCTTTCCTCAACACAGCCGGTACAGCTCAGCCCATTCCCCCAATGTATTTAGTTTTTTTTTTTTTTTAGCAAAATAGAAAAGTAATTTCTTGTTATAACTACTGGGACGTAATTGTGTTGCTGGTATGTGTCGTTAGGGGCTTGAAGGGGGGAAAAATGCTACAACAGCGCAGTGGGGCGCTCAATTGGTAAAAGACAATTGCATTAAAGAGCCCATTCAGTACATTTGAGGAAAAGGAGGCCACTGAAGAAATAGTCTCTGCTTTGATTTTCTCTCTCTTTTACCCTCCCTCCCTGCTTTTATTTTATCTCCCCCCTTTTTTAAAGTAGATGTACTGTGTGTGTGTGTGTTTACAGTGCGCGCTCGCAAATAAATATACAGCAAGCGCCAGGCCCATGTGTGCGTGCACGTGTTTCATAATGCACGTTCCCGCGTGATTTTTTTTTTTATTTTTGTCAGGCTGTGTTTAAGGGAAGAGGAAAAATATGTAGGATGCTTTTATTTCAGGTGTCAGTTTTAAATATTTAGTATAAGTGTGATCTAAAAGTAATTTTAAAATGAGTTTAAAAATCTAAAAGTAATTTTAAATGAGTTCTAAATTTTTTTTTTTGCATTTTTGCATTTAAGACCTGAAAAAGTGATGAAGGCTAATTTTTCCTACGTTCTCGTGGCCTGAGTGATGTGCGCGCACTCCTCTGTAGTTAATGATGTGTTTTTAAGGCGAGGCTTAATCTGCATTTTACGCGCTCTAATGTGCAACGTCAAGCCCCTTAATTAAACGCGCTTACTCAAGGCTTTAGGGGTTTTTACTACCAGCACATTCAGGCACACAGAAACGCGTATTTTTAGAAGTAACAGCGTCCAACGACCACAACCACCCGCCCGGAGCTCTGAGCTCATAGAGGTGTTTTTAAAATATCAACACTTATTTTTACACGCGGTCATCATAAAAATTAATTTTGGACAAATTAGCTTAGAACTGGGCCCAGGTGTTTTTATTTTAGTAAAGCTGAAAAGCTATTTCCTAAAACTGCACAAGCAGAATTTAGTCAAAAATAACCGGTCACTGTAATAATAATAATCATAGTAATTCATTTTAAGCGTTCAAGTTTTTAAGCTTAATTAAAAAAATAATAATGTGGTGCAATGTTTGAATGTTAGATTTTTACAAATTTAGAAATGTATCCTTTGTATTTCAAAAGTTGCCTCCTGTATAAATATGTCCAAATTGACCTGTAGACCCAGAGTGCGCGAACTAGGAAGCCAAGAAAGTTTTTATATAACTTTTTTTTTTAAATCTGCTATTTTTCATTTTTTAATGTTTTGAGGTGGGACCATAAGCGCGTTCATAAAAAGTAAAATCGCATCAAGTTCATGGTGCTTTTTCTGGCGTGTGTGTGTCACTATCTCCGCGTTCTCGGAGCCCCTCGCGCTTTTTTTTTTTTTTTTTTAACTGTAATCATACCTAACGACTGATCTCCTTAAAAACAAAAAACAAACACAGTAGAGAAGAAATAGGGGGGCTAATAAACAGAGATGGGGGCAAATAAGTCTCGCGAGATTGCATTCCTAAAAGTGACACTACTTTTAAAACAAAATGAGGTTCGCGGTGTCCCGCAGAACGCGAATCTAAACTCACAACTTTACCGTTTGTGTTTTTAAGCAATTTTTTGTCGCTAAAAATAACAGTTTTGATTCCAATTTAAGAATCGCGTGTTTTGGTGCTGAGGGGCGCTGAAGGGAAGGCAGTGTCTCAGCCCTCCTTCCTTTCCCTTCCCTACAACAAGTGCACAAAAAGAGAGAGAGAGAGAGAGAGAGAGGAACAGGGAGAGGGGGGAAAAACAGGTCGCGCGCTCACCTTTTTGAGGCATGTTTATTTTGTCCTGCAGGTTTTCGACTCCTCGATTTGCTTCTTCTACTTTCCTTTCCCCAGATGAACAAGAAGACGAAGAAGAAGGAGAAAATGCGTCTTCAGAAGAGTTTTATTGTCCTTTATAGTTTCCAATTGGCGTCGAGGAGAAAAGAGGGATCCCTGCGGGAAGGAAGGGAAACACAGATTGGCAATGAAGACTGGATGAACAGCAGCGCGCGAGACGGAGAGAGAGAGAGAGAGAGAGAGAGATGGAGCGCACCTATGTTGCCTGACGATGGTGTTCCTCGTGCATTAATGTGTGTTCTCGTGCTCTGTGCCTCCCTTCCACTCCTCTTTTGACCTCTGTCATCATCTCATCATCTCCCAGCCAAACACTTCCTCCTGCACACCCCCCCCCCACTCCACATACACACCACCACCTACCCCCCAACCCACCCCACACACACACCCCAACCCACCCCCGCACCAGCACAACCCGGACAAACGCACGCGGAGAGCCAGGGGTCCAGCAAGAGCCCTGCTCCAGCTCCACTAAATCACGCTAATGCACACATGCAAATGCTGCCCTCTCTCTCCCTCTCTCTCTCTCTTCCTCTCTCTCTCTCTCTCTCTCACTGTTCGCTGCTCCGTTTTTTTTTCCAGAGGGCTGGTGGGGGGCTCCGCCGTGGGAAAGGTGCAAAAAACTAAAAGTGTGCAATGATCTTTAAAGTTAGCCTCTAAACCTGAAAAGGATCATCTTGAATCATTTATGTTCAAAAAGTAAAAAAAAAGCCTTTGAGTTGCCAGATATTTTAGAATTTTTTGAAATGTCAAAAAAAACAATAATAATAGTGAAAAACTGTGAATAATTTGAATGCACTGGTGGAGCAAATGTTTTATTACATTCATATACTACCATGTAATTAAAGTAAACGTGCCCACACGCTGCTGCATCCAGTGTAATGCAAAAAAAACTTGCACGTGGCACTGCTCTTTTTACCACTGGTCCATTTCAGACAGACCCCACACTATTTTCATTATGTTTAAGAAAAAAGAAAAGAAAGTTGGAGAGAGTTGAGAGATGTCGTGTCTGTGTGTGTGTGTTGGATGGGTGGGTGGATGGGGGGGTGGGGGGGGGGGGTGAGAGAACGCGAGCGTAAATAAAAATATCATTAGGCCTTTACCAGCATGGCCAGACACTCCAAACTACATGTGCTGATTGCTTGGACATTAGTGCACAGCTCGGTAAACCCCAAAGCAACCCCTTGGCGCCTCTGTTTGGGGATGCGTGCACCCAGAGCCCCTCTCCCAGCTCCGGCCTGTCCCACTCATTTGTTGGAAAGGAATAGATTCCGGGTCGGGGTGTGTGAAATGGAGTCGGGAGGGAGGGTGTGTGTATGTGTGTGTGAGTGTGTGTGGGGGGGGGGGGGGCCTGAGTCTGCATTTGTTTGAGAA
>JBBPCZ010000034.1:11368348-11373348 GCA_037974445.1 Brycinus macrolepidotus
TATATATATATATGTATGTATGTATATATATATATATATATATATATATACATAAATAGGTGTGTGTTTGTGTGTGTGTGTGTACTCTGTTTTTGTTCTTTATTTACAGCATAGAAATGAAGCGGTTGTTTGTTTGTTTGTTTTTAGTGTGATGTGTTTATGTAGTATTTCAGTAGCTGAAAAAAAAAATTCACAGGCCAATTTTTTTCAGGCTGAAAAAAAGACATTTTCTTTGCTCCTCATCTCATTTAAGAGAACGGCCGTTTAGTTTGGATAATAAAGGGAAACAGCTCCGGAGATGTGCAGTGAAACTCATCACATGACTGAGAAAAGGAAAATGAAAAAAGTGAAAGAGAGAGAAAAAAAAGTGTAGAAGAAAGCGAAGTTGCCTTTCCGAACATCTCGACTGTGATGATGGCGAACTATTCAGTCTGGCATTCCTTTCCATAAATGGCCCTGTTTCTGCCTCTTCTCTGCAGGCTTCCTTCTCCTGCTCTGTACCAGACACCTGCACATTTCCTACAGATCACTCGTTAAAATACATCTTTTATCACCATGTATGGTGGTGTTTTTATACACTTAAATTCCACAACAGGGTTTTAAAACTCAATGTCAATGCCTGATATGATTGAGAATATTAATACTAAATTATCTATCTATCTATCTATCTATCTATCTATCTATCTATCTATCTATCTAACTATCTATCTATCTATCTATCTATCTGTCTATCTATCTATCTATCTATCTATCTATCTATCTATCTATCTATCTTATGTATCTATTTGTTTATTTAACTAGCATACAGGCAACTAAATGATTGAAAATATCAGCACTAAATTGTCTATCTGTCTATCTGTCTATCTATCTATCTATCTATCTATTTATATATACATACATATGTCTATGTCTATCGATTTAGTATAGATGTGACTTAATGCTATCAGCTGCTTAAAGAAATAAAAAAATGTGAGGAAACCCCCCGGTTTAAGGCCCCAGACTAAAAGCTAAGAATACAGGAGATTCAGAAGTGAGTTATTTCTTGTCAGTGTTGGTTGTAGCCCAATCAGCAGTGTCTTCTGCAGGACATAAATGAAGAGACAGCTGTTTGCTGACATTCTTGACGAACCTCAGCACCCCAGACTGAATGAAATATGGATCCTGGAAGAGCACGAGCGTGCTGGAAGCCTGCTTCTGTCCCTGGACTTGGATGCCACCCAAGTTCCCAAGCAGTCAAGTACATAGTAATGTGCATGGTGTCATAATTGCCTCTAATTTAATCATATCCTCTATCTGTCTTGCAGATATAATGGCCGGCTGAAGCAGAGTTATGACTTAGTGCACGGGTCCCTTCACAAGGGCTTACACCTTTTATTACTCACACAGTGCCCAGGACCTCTGACTCCAAACCTTTAAAGAGCTTTAAATACAAATACACCTAAATGAATAACCATATTTCAGTCAGACTTTTCAATTGGTCAGCATTCTATAGTCCCGCAGAACATTAACATTGGTGGAACCATTTTTGATGCTATATAGAACCATTTTTAGAACCATTTTTGAATTCTTTAAAGAACCCTTTACAGTAGGCACTCAGTTATGGTGATGAATCATTTGCCATGCAAAGAACAATTTAAACAATAATTGTCATTGACCATTGTTTTAAATAATAACTGAAAACAGCTGAAGAAGAGTGTGGACTGACACCATACTAGAACTGACATGAAAGATAATTGTGCACACCTTTAAAATTAAAGATGCCAATACTGGTTTATAAAAAAACACCTTCCATTAACATTCAGGGGATGTTTTAAATGAGACAATTTCTAAATTAGATGTGAAGAGCTTTAGAGAAAAGCTGCACATGATGTAAAGGTTATAAATTGAGTAAAACCTCACATCCAAGTCTGAACTTCTGACACTAAACCTTTAAAGATCTTTAAATACAAATACACCAACACAAATAACCATACCTTAATCAGGATTTTAAAATGGTCAGCATTCTATAATCCTGCAAAAACACTGACTTGTAACAGTGGTGGAATCCTTTTTGATGCTATATGGAATCATTTTTAAAGGTTCTTCAAAGAACCCTTTCCAGTGGGCACTCAGTCATGGTGAAGAACAATTTGCCATGCAAAGAACCATTTAAACTTTCGTCTTAAAGAACCATTGAAAACAGTTGAAGAAGAGTGTGGACTGACATTAAACTGAAAGTGACACGAAAGATAATGATGCACACCTTTAAAACTAAAGATGCCAACAATAGTTTATAGAGAAACACCTTCCATTAAGAACATACAGGTGATGTTTTTCATGAGACATTTATTAAATTAGATGTGAAGAACTTTATAGAAATGCTGCACATGATGTAAAGTTTCTAAATCAAGTAAAACCACATATCCCGTTCAAGAACTGTTGTTTGTTTATGTGAGGAGCATCATGAAATCTCTGAATGTGAGGTTTATTGCTTTTAATAGCTGACACGGCTTCAACAGCATTTCAGTTAAAAGTCCATCTGCTTGAGGTGGTGGACCCCAGACCACCTGTACACTGCATCCCGGCCTTCTTATTCCAGCATTCTTATTGCAGCATTGAGCCCATTGTTCTAAATTAGGCAAAGAATCAGAGGCAGGGTGTGACACGCACCAAGCAGTGAATTAGTTTTTCCCTTTGCCTCCCCTCCCTGGTGACTCTTTCCATTAACATTATAATTTCAGACACCGCTTTGCACCATGTTACACTCCATTGTTAGAGAATCAGTGCATTTGGAGTCCACTGGGGACGCTGACCCTTGGCAATTTTTTGTTGAAAGTGTAATTATCTACCCGCAGCTCACCAAGATTTAAAAAGATTGCATTTCAACTAAACCCATATCAATGCTAATTTAGCTGTGCGGTTCCAGGTGCCACGACCCAGCCCTGCACGTTAGGGGGAAAGCTGCAGGCTCTCTGGGATCCACGGGGAGGCCTATAAGGACCAGTATGCACTGAAATTATAGCTATTTCTCCCCTTCAGAAATCAGGTTTACACTATAGGCCGCATTGAACAAAGAAGCCATGCAAGACTGGAGTTAAACAAACATGTCTAATGCACACCTCCCACACCCTTACACACACAGACACACACACACACCTCTCACCTTCAGTTTCCCAGCGGCTGCGAGTCTGCAAGCTAATAATCTAGCAAGAAATGGAATATAAAGGAGTCAGTGAGAGGGAAAAGCAATGTTGATGCCAACCAAATCTGTGATTAATAATTAATGCAGTCATATCGGAGTGGGTCAGTACGTTTGAATTGTGGCTGGAGCCCCACTTGTCTAAGGGGACTATTGCATTTGGAGTCTTCATAGCATGATTGATGACACTCTTTGGACTTCAAGTGAAGACCTGGAGCACACTGTTGTATTTCTGGGCTCAATTAGAGTTTTTTAAAAATACCTAGGCTGCAGCGCACTGGGGTGTTTGAGCACTGAAAGCTGAAAGAGGCTTTGTAGCCTAACAAGACATCAACTGGAAGCACTAGTGAGGGAAGGGATCTGCTATTTGCAGACATCACTATGCAATAAAACTGTAGAACAGGACAGAGCAGATTATAAATAAAGAAATGAAGGGGATGGGGTGGAAGGGTTGGAGGGGGGGTAAGCATGCACTGCTGAGGTCATTAAATGGAGCTGCATAGCTCGCAGCCAAGCGAAGACGAAATGTAAAAACACCTAAAGTGACAAACTCAACACAAATGTGGGTGATACATTTAAATAGATGCAGCAGAGCTGCTGGATGAGAGTAACAGGGGGGACCCGGCTGTGTGGGCAACACTGAATCAGGCAAACCGTGTGGAAAATGGACTTGCGGAGCAACTGAGGCTTTCCACTTTTATTTAGATGACAAATTTTGTCCTTAAGTAAATATTTTGAAGATAATTGAACTGATTACTTCTCGCGTGCTCTACATTTTCTGGATAGACTACAAAAAAGTAAAACAAAACAAAACGCACAGGAAGAAACAGTCCGCAAATCACCATTTAAAATAATTATTAATTCAATGTTGGTGATGCAATATTATGCATGATGTCAGGAAACGTTAATGCAAATTAGCAGGAAACGTGAATTTTTTGTGCCGCGTCGTTCGGATCGTTTTCGTTGAAAATCGTTCAAAAAAAAAAGAAAAAAAAAGAAAAGAAAAAAGAAAAGGCTCATAACAAAGCTTTACTGCGTGCAAATTTACACACGTGCCTCGTAGAAAGATAGAGAGATAGAAAGAGAGAGAAAGAAACAGAGAGAAAGAATAAAAAGAAGGGTGTATGGATAGATGCATGGATGGATGGATAGATGGATAAATAGATAGATAGATAGATAGATAGATAGATAGATAGATAGATAGACAGACAGATAGATAGATAGATAGATAGATAGATAGATAGATAGATAGATAGATAGATAGATAGACGGACGGACAGACAGACAAATAGAAAGACAGACAGACACAGATTGACAGGGTAAAATGTAATGTAAAATATGTAGCTTTGCTTAATATTGTGTACATATTAAATAATATCATTTAATATTAAATGCAAACACGATTTGTTTTATTTTAGTTATTAATACTATTTATTTGCTCTAGTCTCTTCTGTAAATAAGTCTGTTGGGTTCTGTTGTGGAGTAGAAAGAAAGAACAGCCTTCATCATCATCATCATCATCATCATCATCATCCTCCTCATCATCATCATCATCATCATCTTTTCTTCTGCTTCTTCTCCTTCTTCTCCTTCTCCTTCTCCTTCTTCTCGCGCTGCTCCTTCTCTCGGTGTGTGTGAGTGTGTGTGTGTGTGTATTTTCTCTCTGTTTGACAGTAACCCATCTGTTTTGCTCGCTTTGCTCGTGACCCAAACCTTAAAATACGCTTTTAATTAAAAGCCGGTTCAGAGCTGGAGGAGCGTGATGGCCAATAATTACACATTACGGCAGATGTGACGTCGTAGGGGGGCGCGTGGAAAAGGG